>JAVQJG010034053.1:0-39140 GCA_036024015.1 Craterocephalus amniculus
GTGTGTGTGTGTTGGGGGCGTGTACAGGGATGACCCTGGCCCAAGGCATAACCAAGACTAACCTAGCCACAGCAAAGCCCAGCTCAGATCAAGGCCCACAGCCAGCAGTTGCGCTTCAACGTCCGTCATAAATCGTCTAGCTTTTGTCTGTTTTCTCTTTCTCTTGCTGAAACTTATCCTCTTCCATTAAGAGAGATGGATCAGCAACCCCTCAGCGTGAGAGACTCTGAGGTTACAGGTCCTTACAAACACTAGATCTTAACCTCAAAATATGAAAATATTGACCCAAAAAAGCACACCGCTAAAGCCAAATACTTGATAGGCGGTGGGCAAAGAAAAAAACATGGAGATATCTGAAAAATAATTGTAGAAACATATGTGTTTGAAATTGTACTTAGTTTATTTACAACTCAAAATAGCACAAAGTGGGTGCTTTTAAAAATTGTAGTGTAGTGCTCTTTTGGCTTTCTTCAATTTGACAGCATCTGTGCTCCCTCTGGTGGATTCTTCCTGCAAGTATAACTTTACACACTTTAATGACTTAATGCTATGTTTTTAAAGAATTTTACATTCAACATATAACTCCACTTTTACAATTACAGTAACAAAAAACAGCGTTTTTTTGCATATTATGCTTATATTTCACATGGATTCTCAGAAAAAGTGTTAAAAATATATTTACACCAAAGCTCAAGACATAAAATGCAAATCAAGAAGCTTTATCAGCCAGAATCAGTTGGCTGTAAGTATGGGTGTTTTCCACACAGTATGACATTGATGATGGTTTGGCAGAAGATATTACAAGGCTTCTCCACATGTTACAACAACGACCTCAGATCAGCAGCTGTGCCGTGCGCCTGTGGGTGGGTCTGATTACTCTAAACCGGTGTAGCAATAACATGTGAAATGGCTTTTGTTGTGTTTGCGCGTTTTAAAATGGGGCCGTTGTAAAGATGGAAATCTTTCATATCGTTTTAAAATGGCAACATTCTCCACTTAGCACTATTCTGTCGCGAAAACAAAACAACCTAGAACATAGATTTAATATTTGTTTTTCTGGTAGTGAAACTACGATAACGTCAGCAGATGCTGCATTTGTCGCAACAGAGATCATCTCTAAAGAACAGAGACAAATACATGTAGGCCTATTCTATACATCACATTATTCTAATACATCACATTATTTAAAGATTGAGTGCCAATGCGCCAGGCTGCAGCTGCAGGCTGGGTGAGTGATGTTGCCCTCAGGTGGTGAGAGTGAAACACAGCAGCAGTGAGATGGGAAGTCCGTCAGATGGCTGAAACACAGCACAGGCTTTCATCAGCTCAGTTTTTTAGCACCTTACTTGTGCTCGAATGAATCGCATATTTGATTTAGATTGTATGGGTTTGTGTGCGCGCATGCCTCTGTGTGTTTCTGTAGGTGTGTGTGGACGGGTGGGGGGTGTAAATGCCTTGTGTAAGGGGAGTGTGTGTCGTAGCCTACGCATGCGCAGTGCTGGGTTGAGAGGTGGCCTTTGTTTCGGAATGTCGGTCTCAAGCGCCTGCGCGTTGCTTTGCCGGACAGCAGAGGCGCATAAAGCCTAGTAAATTGCACCAGGGCAATAAAATGGCAATAAAATGACAACAACAGTGCATTAATCCATCACCAGGGAGCGCTGAAGGTACTGTAAAGAGCTCTGGCTGCAGTCTGAAATGATTTCTAGGTTTATCAGCTCAGGGCTGCAGCGCCCATTTAGCTTGCCAGGGGGCAGTGAGGAGCTGGAAGGGCCCATGTTCTCCATCCCTGTGGATTAGTATTATATTATTAAAAGCAGGTAGGAAACAACAATAAAAAGATGCTGCAACTTTTAATTGAGTGGGCCTGTGTCATTTAATTAGAAGACAGAAATAATGAAATGGGGCTAATAGTTATCAGGGGACTGCCAGACATTCCCTACTCTGCCCCTACTTGCTTATTTGAAGCAGTATTTTCCATGCTCTCACAAGGAGGCAGCACCTCTCTGTTTTGGTACAGCCCCTCTGACACCCTGTGGCTCCTGGAGAAAGAGAGCTTTATTTAGGAACACCTGGATTTATGCGTAGGAACCAGAAGCAGCAGGTGATGGAAACTGCTGGCACAGTAGGTTGGCTGTGGCCAGGGGGTTCTGGCAAGGTTGTAAGTGGGCCCAGTGGGTCACACAGTCATTTCCTGTTTCTCTACCTCTTAGGTCTCTTTTTTACCATCTTTCTATTCCAGCCTGCCTTCATCTATTGCCCCTGCCTTCCTGCCAGCCTCACTTCCTCCAATAGGAAACAGATGAGCAGCTCAGAGTCTTAGGTGGCCGTGATTTGCCCTTCCCATAATCAAGGCAACACATCTGACATGCATTTTCACATAGTTTGGGATAAAATATGCTTTTAAAGATGTCATTGTTAAGTAATGTAGCTTTCCTTACAAAAATTATCAAAGCTTATTTTTTTCTCCTTCTGTTAAAAGTTGACACAAACTTTCATTTCATTAAGATCATTAAAGTTCAGCTTTCAATTTGGATGCTTACAAAACGGGTACCTGCCTTAACAATAATACAAGTCTCTTGATTTAATTATATGACACTGCTGGCATGGCAACTCATTTCTGAACAAACACACAAACTAATCTTTGAGAGAGTTTTTGGTGTAAACTTTTAAACCTCCACTCCCCATATGAAACCACTAGCCGGCAGCTATTCCACACAAAAAGCATTCTAAACTGAACCAGGTGTGTACATGCCAAAGCGGAGAGGTCAAAAGTGGAAACACATGATCCACTCTTTCTTCTTCTTCCTGCTCGTCTTCCTCTAATAACCGCTGCGTGGTTAAGAAGAATAAAACACTGTGTTAAAAAGTACCATTAAACCTTCCAATAATGCTAATGCAAAATGCAGCTTGGTGCATGGTGAACAGATTTAAAACCATGCAACAATGTGGTGAAATAACAGGGAGGGACGAGGGTGAGAGGTGACAGGAAGAGGAAGAATCAGAAGGATGATCTGATAGGTAAATTAGTGGAGAGGCTGAGGAGATCAGGGAAGTAGAAGTGAAAGGTGCTGGTGTCTGTGTTGTGGAACATCTGGTTGGTCTGCTCTGGTTCCCAGATTCCTTCACATCCACTGCCCCCCACCCCACCCCTCTCTCCCTCAAACTGCTGTGTTGGGGTTTATTTCTAGCCAGCCAGCAGCTCGAAATGAAGGACTCAATGTTTAGACATATGCTGTTTGGATAAAGTGGGCCACATGTGTCACAAATCCTGCGAGTAAAAGCTTGTATGGCTGCACTCTCGGAGGTATGACATCGTAGACACATTATATTTCACCAAGATTCAGTCATGAATCAGCATGCAGGCATTCCTCCTCTATTTCACAAAGTTTTATTACAAATTTGTTTACTGCTAATCAGTGTAATGGACTAGACTAATAGACCTTGAATGTGTGTTTAACTTATATATTCTGGAGGCCTTAAGAGATGACAGGGCTCTTATAAGGATGGTGGTTGTAATATTGAATTAAACCTATTCGAGAACCTGTCAAGAGCCCCTTCATCCTGAGTGGAGTATCTATGCCATCTTTTATGTGTTAGATTTGTTATGCAGCATGGCTTAATAAAGTATTTATCAAGACTTTATAAGACACTAAAATTGTAATCAGCTCAGGAGCCACCTCGAGCGGCAGTGCAGACCATGCTGTTAAAAGCTTTCTGTTCTGAGGCCAGTGTAAGCCTTGCAGCATTTCAACTTCTGCCAGAACTATTCCTCGTGGATCAGTTGATATGAACCTCCATCTCCTGTTGAAACAAATACCACTATAAAAAATCCCAGGGATTTCATAGCGTCTCTTAACTCTAATCCCCAATGGAAATAGACAGAGCTGAAATTTAATGTTCATTAGGCATCTTACAATTCAAATGAAAGAAGTGTGGAGTTGTGCAGCAGACAGATGTGAGTCTTTCCTCAAATGACAGAATGACTCTGTCGCAGCTGTACTTTTCTCACTTGGTTGTAAGCCCTGCGTATTGTACCTCTAGCGTATAATACTTCACATTAACATACAGTGTAACATTAGATGGTTTATGGCCCCGCATTATGAGAAGGCTGGCTGTGGCTGGGAGTACAGGCAGGAGAATGCTGTGGTCAGTTGCGGGTCAAAAGACTGTCAGAGCTCAGGACTGGCAGGAAGCAAGCCTCTGTACGTGTCTTCCCTGAATGTTAATGGATTAACGCTAACCACACATACAGCCAGACTGGGGAAACTCAAGATGACTTTTTACGTAAAAGGCCGCCAATAAGTCGCCATAATAAATTCAGGGACACATGTTGTCTGTACCAGCACAGCAGTCAGCCGTGTTTCCTCTCAGAGGCCAGGGCTGAGGGGCTGCACAATGGGGGAGCAGGTGGACTCTGAGGTGGTTGACCTTGCCTTCCAAGCCCTGCAAGATATGATCAGAGTACATTGGCAGCTGTGGCCTCACTTAATAACACCCAAGGTATCAAAAGCAGGTACACAAATGCAAGTTTCCTGCTAGAAACTACCGTGCTAGTCTTCCTCATTATGTCTGTACACAGTGTTTAAAGCCATAGCCTGCTGATTTAACATTTTGTGCATCAATAAAGGCGCCTTTTTTTGTGTTATTTTTCTCTTAATTGCTTTAAGCGAGCATCTTAGGCTTGTCTAATGTGAATTTCCACATGGCAAAAAGAGCTGTTGCTGTCGTGCTCAAATACTGTGCAGTGACACTTCCAGTCACTATGTGCAATTTAGCAGTAGGGGACAATGAGCCAATCTTGAAGAAGAGCTTATACTACCAATTTAAAATCAATAAAGATGCATTGGGTTTTTTTTGTAGGACCTCCACTTGAGCTATGCTGTGAATAAGAGCTTGGTTTTAAGTGCACAGCTGTGTGCCTTCATGGGGGGTCATTTTAAATCCACTGATGGATTTACAGCAAATTCTACAGCAAAGTTTCACACGTATTTTGACACTAATGTACCCAATTTTTCCTAATCATTTTACTGTTGCACTGCAGGCAATTAGGTGTAATTATGTCACTGGATGACTTCTGGTCATGTATCGATGAAGCGACTTGCAAGAAATCATTAGCAGCCTGGTTTTAAATAGTTGAAAGGAAAACAAGTGGCACATGCCTGAAAAAAAGTTATGCTGTTGGAATTTGTAATCCAATTATCTTACTCTAGTAAATAAAACACTGTGCTGTGGTTTCCTATGATTTTCTGTCTCCAACCGCCACAGACTTACTTAATGCCTTCAATCTTTTTGTGCTCTCTCTTCTCTGCAAATTAATGTATGGTCTAATTACAAGACAAGCCTCCAGATATGAAGGAACACAAATCACTGGTCTTTCCCAGATGGCAGAAAAATGGCACAGGATAATTGAAAATCTAGAACTGGATCAATATTTAGAAGCCCAAGGTTACACGAAGTGTGACACTACTATTAACATGGAAATATGATACATTACATCCTAAGGCAAATTGACTTCTGTTATTTGATAGTGAATGAGTACTGAAAGCACTTAGTCCTGGTTTATCAATAACAGTTTTAAAGCAGTACTTCTGATATGCATTCTCCTCTGATCCATCAGATCCGTACTGCTGTAGTTTTGTATGCATACCTGCAACCAGCTGCTTGGTCGGGTGGTATATGGTGCAGGTCTTGAGGTCTCCTTTATGACACAATGTACCATGAAAGCTGGAAGCCCCAGTGTGTCACTATCTCTGGCCCACCCCACTCTAGCATTTACCTCTGGCCTGTTAAAAATGATATCAGCTCGTGGAGGGCAAGCATTAGCATTTGCATTTTATTGGAAGCACAGAGATTTAGAGTGGAGGATATATCAGCTCTGAGCAGACAGAATTAGTTAACAATGCATTACCTGCCTTTTATGGCAGCTATAACTCTTCCCCCCTGGTGGGGAGAGGAGATGAAGGGAGGAGTGTCGGAGAGGAGGAGGGTGAGGTGGTTGTGTTGAAGGGGAAACACAGCCTGCAGAAGGTTGGCAGGGGGAGATGTGGCGCACGGGGGGTGGGGAGGTTTGCATTTAGAATTTTGAAGCTTTGTCTGTGGTGCTTTACTGCACATAAAGTGAGATAGCCACACAAATTAGAGCATTATGTTGCAATCACCTTCACACAGATCAGTGCTCTGTGCAGAGAGATGATGAGCCAGTTGTCACTGCAGACATTTTTATCTTATTGCAACAAGCAAAGAGGCACAGCTGTTTGCCAGCTGTGCTTGCATGATCAGATAAAAAAAAAAGAAAAAAGGGACATCAAATTACATACCTCTCGATGATACTGAAGACTGAGAACACATTTTCTCCATTTCTACAGTTTCTCTCACACCAACTGAAGTCTGTCAACTTTGAGGTTTTTTGGGGGTGCACCGTACCCTGTATTTATCATCATGACCGCATATTCATTTGTTTGTTGTTTTAATGGTATCCTTCAGCAAACTGTAACTCTGATTAGACCCACTGCGGCAGTCCTTTCCCTCACCACAGCTGCACAGTAGCTCCCCCGCCACTCATTTGGTATAATGTGCTGCAAGACGACTCACCTCTGCTGTGGGCAATACCCTGTGGAACTCATTTGCACTAATACTATTAGTAAGGGTGAGTACGTTTGAAGTGCAAAGAGGTTGTTGAGAATAAATAAATAAATGTATGGCAAAACGTAATTACAACAGACTTTCCAAAACACATATGTTTTAAAAAAGTGTTGAATTTATAGGTACATAAAGAAAATACGAAGTGATAGTTCAATGCAATATCAAAAATCATTGAGTCTTTGCTAAAAAGGCTAACACCTCTCAGGTAAACATGGCACATACAGCTCTCATGTGATTCTGCTTCATGTAAAGCACATCTTAAATACCATCACTAGGCACAAATCTGATTTAACTCATCTAGATTTTTAGCCTCAGTGATGCTTCTATTCTGTTTTTCTACATATCACATACCAGAAGTGCATCTACATCTGTATTTGCTATGCATGTCACTGACAGAACTCCCATGAGTGCCACAGTGACTCTCCCAAACAAACCTTCTGGCCCAGGTTTGTCAGTAGACAGCACAAGGCTCCATAAAACAGCCTCCTGCTCTCTCCCTTTGCCCAGCTTAATGGTCCCAGGGGCTGGATATTTACTAGTGACCTTTGCATTCCATTTGGAGTGTAAAAGCCTTTTGAAAGGGAAAAATTCCATCACTTTCGACATAGCCCGGCAGCACTGTATAGATGTGTGTGCATGTGCATGTCAAAGAAAATTGCTATAAAAGGCAGAAAGAAAAGATGGTGGTGAGAGACAAAACTCAACCCTCCCTGTATCCTTCAGTGATCTTACATGAGGATCTCACATCAGACCGCAATGATAAATCATATTTAAAAAAAATTTTTTAAATTACCCCAAAAGTTATTCTTTAAAAAAAAACAGAAGACAAAAACATTGAACAGACTGAAATGTATTTCAAGATCTGTTTTCTTCTTTCCTTCTTTTCTTGTCATGATCAGTTGGGTTTTTTTCCCTTGTCATTTCAAGTTGGGAATACATAATTTCCCCATTTATTACAGGAGTAGATTTTCTCTGTATGGAGTTTTCTATTAAAGCTGCGGTGGTTTCACTCATTGATATTTTTCCAACACTCCATCATTGACTCAGTTGCTCTGGAACCAGCCATGCATGAACCATAATGACCTACTGGTTCACATCCAATATTTCTGAGTCACTCTCAATCTCTGTCTTCTCTCAGGTCCATGCCTCAATCTTATATTACGGACCATTTAAAAATGTAACTAATGGAAAAAGCCCAACGTGAATCCTTCCACGTTTGTTTCTTAAAATACTTTAAAAAAACTTAAGTGTATAATAATTTTGAGACATTTTGTGTAGGCTGGATACCTAACATAAATGTAATCACTGGCCATCAAAATTATGCCAATAAAACAACTTGAATTTATTACTTTCTAAAATGAAAACAGTTGTTTTCATTTGGTACAACAGGCATACAGATGCACACTGCTTTCGCAGTGGTATGAATTAACACTACCATCTGCTGGGTAATAGCAGTAAGTACCCCTAACACAGAGAAAAATAAAATCCTCACAATTTAATGAAAATCATCACGTACCCTACTTTACAATGGGTAAAAGCTTTACAAGCTTTCGTTTTTGTCCAGATTAAGAGTTTTCCAATTACTCAAAAAAAAAAAAAACTACTTTAGAGAATGAATCAGTCACCTCATCAAATTCAGTGATTTTTCCCAGCTGTGTGCAGAGTGGATTTAAGTCAATTCTTTTAAAAACTCTCACACAAAAGCCAAGTGACAACTTTAACATCGAAAATGTTTATTAAAGGGTGCTACTGTACACTTACTTGAAACATTTCTTCCACACAAGAAATAGTCTACTTTTTAAAAAATTCGGCACTGGCAAAAATGAGGAACAATGCATTTTTAATGAAAAGTAAAAGGACACCAAAATTAAAACGGATACCAGGAGCACACCTTATGGACTGTATGCATAAAAGGAGAGATTAACCTTCATTCACAAAACACCTCCCATTGAAATGCAGTCTGTATACACTGAAGATTTGGTCAAAATACTCCATTCTGGAGCGGAACAGATCAAACTACAAGACAAACATTTATCTTGCATGTAACTGACTTTTCAGGTGCCAAAAGTTTTGAAGTGATCACAAAAGATTAATTATCCAATTAAAAACCATTAATATTGAGAACAAAGGCCCTGACATGCATGATTTTTTTTATTTATAAAGTTAGGTAACTCACAAATGATAACTATACCATAAAGACCAGTTACACCCAAGATGGTTTACTTTTTGCCACCACAAGGTGACAAGCCGCAATAACTGCTGGGAATGCTGATTTCATCTCATGCGGATACAGTGAAGATTGTCAAACCCATGAAAACTATAATCAACATTTCAGTTAAAATGAGAAAGAACAAAGCTGAGCAAAGCATATTTTATTGTTTTCCTTTAACTGGTGATAGTGTAAAGAAATTAAAACATCACTTTCATAAAAAGTTTGAAACAAACATTACAAAAAAAGAAAAAAAAACACGGAAATAACTACGAGGATATATCCATTCTGTCTTCTGTAAAAAAATTAATTTTACAGTTATCCTGATAGACATGTTAAAGTAAGGGAGGAGAGATCTACAAGATAAAAAGTTTTTAAAAAGGAAGTGATTATGCAGTCAGGAAAATGCTGTGGTGGTTGCTTCCTTCCTGGATATCAATACTATGGCCTTAGCCTCTGTTTTATAGTAGGAAAGAGGTGCAACGTTTGTAACGACTTTAGGGTGAGAGTTTAACAGTTAATACAGCTTGTACTGAATCACTCAATGTTTCAAATTCATATTTGGCAAATTCCTTTCCCATATAATCGTATCCTGTAAGCACTAAAATGTGTGTTAAGATTTTAAAAAGGTCAATAATACAAAGACAAAACAGTAGAAACTTTCCCCTGTAGCATATCACCCATGGCCACTACAGCTTCTTTCTTTGATGGATCCTTCTCGGGAGTCAGGGCCATTTTGCTCCATTAGGTCATGAATGTAAAAAAAAAAACAACAACCATGTCCATTGCTTGTGTCACTTTTAGACGTGGAAGAGGTGATGGATGAGAGTTTTGAGTGTGGAAACAGTAACAAAAAGGGGGGGGGGGGGGGAGAAAAAAAAAATGTCTGACTCAAGGTTTCCCTGCAGTGGAGGTTTCCTCCTGAGGTGATGCACTCACGCACTGACAGCATCCTTCTCCTTCTTGTCACCGTCTTCGTGCCAGGTAAGACGCTCCTCATAGAAGGCTATGACAATCTGAGGGCACTTATGATTGGCCTCCTTTGCAAGCACAAGATCGGCTTCATCAGAATCTTTCCTGCAAGAGAAAGTCAAACATTGTTTTTTTCAGGACTTCTCTGGAAAATATCAATAAAACAACATCATGCTCGGGACTAAACAGAATATGCTACAAGCAAAGTTGCCTTTACTGTAAATGCATTTCATTAGCTTTTGCTTCATGTGGCAGCTCATACGGCTCCTTTAGAGTGCTTTGTGACACCTGCTTCTTATGAATGCGTCCTCCAGAATTGTAACACATAGGGTCAGTAGCTACAGCTAGTTTGCTACACTGAAAAAACACAGTAGCCTAAATAATAAGATGCAGCAACTTACTTGAAAAGGAACCAAACAAACTCTCACTCTTAAAAAAGGTCATACGAATAATCCTTTTTAAATATGGTTGCCAACTCCCTGTAAACCCCCAATCACACACCCCAATGAAGGCCTGCACTGTAGTGCGCTTACTTTACCCAACAGTCTTCTAAGAAGTGTCAGAATCCAGATTTTTAATTCTTCAATGCACATGACCACCCAATGGTGGAGAATTTAAGTCTGATGCAACAGTAGTCTGAGGGACATCACGGAGGAGTAGGAAGGTTTTTCCCATATTTTTCTTCATGTGGTGACCAGGGTGGTGACAAGCTTGTTGTGTGCCCAGAATGAGCAAGCTGATATTTATGTAAAGGATGGAAATTTCTAAAAATTCCAGCCACAGGTCTTCCTAGCTGCACAGGACTTTATGCAAATTGCTCAGAAAGTGTGCATGTGAAGTTATTGAATATGCACACTGAGAAACTCTATTGGCCAAGTACTTCATTTAGGCTACAAAAGCACCACAACAAAATATTCATAATTATATTATGAATATTTTGAAGAAGAGAAGGTAGAATAAAAAAAAATAAAAAAAAGACTTTCTATGACTTTCTATGGATGTAGAGAGTCAAAAGCATCAGCCTGGCTGAAAACTGTGCCATTAGACAGCCAAGTTATGTTGGTCTTGAGTAAATAAAATGTATTAAATTGTAAAGTCATCGATCTGTTCTTTTCCACAAGACTCATTTATCTTCTTGCGGTCAGTGGTTAAATGGTACACAACTGTTGCGCAACACCTAAAAGGTTAACACACAGTAATCAGATGGTCAACAATGCCACACCAGAAAAGCAAGTCATGTTTAACAAAATTCCACAGGAGACAAAACCTACCACTTCATAAGGAACATTAGGTCTCCGCACGAGTCAGTTGCTCCGATGATCTTCTCTGGTTCAAGTCCTCTCTCAAAGCCACGCGCAACAAGAATTTCATCCTAAATGAAAACAAAGAAAATGTTTTTGCAAATAAATATTTATGAAATGTATCCACAGACAAAGTTTATATCTGATGCCATTTCAGAAATTGATACAAAGCAGCAGCTGCAATTACAAAATTCAGCCTGACATGTTAAGACAACAACATGCTTTATTTGTATTTACTTTACCAATTTTGAGCCTTTGAGATCTGAAGAAATTAAGGCTGGGAGATTTGAAGTTTTACACTAGTGTACACTTGAGGCTGGTTTATACTTGCGCGTAGCCTCCGCGCAGCGGGACACGCAGAGGCTACGCAGACCCTCTGTGTGTTTATACTCCTGTGTGGGGAAAGGCTCCGGGTCGCGGGGCTTTTTCGGCTCTACAGGCAGCGGTAGGCTGGTACCGGTCAATAAACTCCGCCATGCGGAGTTTTTTCAGTGCTTCAACGTACAAATTTACAATCTATTGATTACATGCAGTGATCAGTTTTTAAGAGCAGCTGTTAGATGAGCTGCACTGTCCCGATAATTTTCCACGTCAGTCATTACTGGCGTCTCTCTGGATTTTGTGCCACAAATCACCAACGCAGCTGCAGGATCAGTGATGTAAACTGTTGTCAGATCTGGAAAAGTGCAGTTTTATTTCATTTTTACCCGCAGTTTAAAAGGTAGTCAGATATCCGGAAACTAGTGTCACAATCTGACCAATCACAAATGAGAACTTCCTCTCTCTGCGTCTCCGTAGCCGGCTGCAGTCAGGTCTGGAAGAGGTGGGCGTCAAGCCTCTATGGACCTACGCAGAGGCTACGGCGGTTACGCCATAACCCCCGCGACGCAGACGACGTGCGAGTATAAACCAGCCTTTAGTGTGTTACACTATGTTCTGAGGTTACAGAGATGCACATTTCTGTATTTATAGTAAAAGATATCACTTTTAAAGATAACAGGCAATTCCTTACGTCCATGCTTCCAAAGCTCTTTGTAGTTATGACAACAGAACTGACAATAAAACCTTTACCATTTACATCACAGCTATGCTACCATTAGGAGAAAGCCCAACTGATACTTCAAATGAAACTAGCAAGCATTTTTGCAAATGCTAAAGAGTGAAAGTTTCCTTCTACCTCAACATGAGACACTCAAATGCTCTTTAACTTGAAGTGTAAAAAAAGAGCTCTCAATAGGATAAAGCTGTTTTTGAGTTCCCAGTTTGCAGCTTCAATCTTAGAAAAAAATCTGTTCTTTCAAAAAGAACAAAACCATTACTAATCAGTTATTCTAGATGTCATACTTTGCATCTAAATGTTGACTAATTCTGCATCTTTTCACAACCAAAACATACTACTTACTTCTTTCTTCTTTTTGGGCTTACTTGCACCCTCTTCCTCATCATCATCAGAGCTCCTCTTCTTTGAGCTACTGGAATCTTTGGAGCGTCCTGATGAGGCCGTGTTTGATTTGCTGCCCCCACTGCTAGGTGTGGCGGTTCCACTACTACTCTTCTTGTAGGTCTTCATGAATTCTGCAATAAGTTCAGGGCAGTCTAGATTCTTCTCTGGCTCCCATGTGTTGTGCTTACTGAAAATGGATCACACACAAAAAAGAACAAGTCAGTTCTGATGTAGTCCAAAAAGTCCTGAATATTACATTGAATAAAAGACCATTATTATAACAAACCTTAGCTCACACACTACAATCTTTCTGTTCTTTAATTACTCTGTAAACAGATTCATGTTTCTGAATGCAAGAACTCTCGGATGACTAAAACTTTAGCTTCTACTTACTCAGAGTATCCTTTCCACTTCAGGAAGAATTCAACCCTGCCTTTCACCACTCTCCGATCCAGCACCTTTTCCACAACATATTCTTCCTCATCAGAGGATGAGGACTCTTCTTCGCGAGACTTTTTGCCCATAGCAAAGTTTGGCGTTTAACAACACGCTGTAACAGGCCGATGTCACTACCCTGTTCAAAAGGAAACGAGAGACCAACGCTAATAGAAAAATGCAATTCTCACCTTTCTAGTATGCATATGCACATTTACCAATTACACTTTTGACCAAATGCAGTTTACATAGAAAAGGCAGTAGTTGCTGGTCGGTAACCTTAAACCAAAGCCGCCGTTAGCAACGTGGCTATCGTATATCAAGGAAAGGCATTGTCAAAGCAATCTGCTACATGCTCGACAAAACAATAAAAATACTAAGAATTAAAAAGTAATTTAAAGGCCCTCAATAACACTAAAGAGTACAACACATCAAATAATGTTGAAAATACGTATTAAGTACACATAGCAATGAACACATGAGTTGTACTGTGCTAATTATACGCAAACTTGCTAAAGCAGATAGCCAACAAGCTAACGCTAACTTCAGAATCCAAACCACTTAGCGATACTTACAGTATCGCTAAGTGGTTTGGATTCCAACATAAATAACGCGTTAAAAACAATGCTTTCTTACCCTCTGGACGATTAGACCGCCGGTTATGGATCGTTAACCTGGACGATAACTCACGTCTATTGTGTACCTGCAGTGTATGAGGCCAACGCTGAGGCTACCTTAGCATTTAGCCTAACATAAAGGTGATGTGCGCAAAAAGCGCGCGTTAAAGGCGCACAATGATTGTACCCGCCCCTCTGGTCAGCTGATAACCCAGAGATTTGGCATGCCTTTACTGTGATTTTAACTCAGTCCGAGCTATGTATCGCAACAAATATCTTTATAAATATTTATACTGTGAATATTTAAAGAAACCCCAAATTAAACATTGATCATATGAAACTAATACCAGCAGAGAGCCTACTGATCCTCCAAAATGCGAGAAGAGAGCGAAATAAAAGCAGCCAGAATCAATGCATATTTATGATTCGTTGTTTTGTACAATAAGCGGTGCAAGGCCAATATATGGCTCAATCTTATTTCACCATGTTTTATGCACCAGGCATTTTAAAAACTTGTGACCACTGAGTATATCTTATCTGTCAAGGCTCTTTTGATGCGACGTAAAATGTGCTGATATTTTGGAATTTGATATAAATTTTGCATGTGACTCGTCCTTTTTTGGTCAAATCTTTGTAATTTTGCATCTGCTTAAAAAGATTCTCTGTATCTTTATTAGTGTGAGAGCATTTTGTGTCAAAGGTTTACAGTGTTGTTTAATTGGATGTTTTATTTTTTTCCCATGATAATACATCCCTTTATTTCTGCACCTTAAGTCTCGGGGGTGCTTGGTCTTTTCGGTCCATGGACCAAAGCCATGTAAGGCCATTTATCTGGGATAGTGGTGGTCCATGGATATTTGTCATTTCATTTTTTCTTTTCATTTTTTCCATCAAAAGCGATGGGCAAATCCTCTAGGTATAAATATCACAATCGTTTTTGTTCTTTAGCTGTTCACTATATGAAACTGTGGTAATGCTTTCATGGTTAGTATTTTGCTGTTGTTTTTTTCGATCTTGAAATGAATATTCATGAAATCTCTCAACCCCCCTCCCCCCCTCTCTCTCTCTCTTGCTCGGTCTTGTATTTAAATCTTGAAATGCACACTTTCCACCAGATCATTGGATATTCGTATTGATTGATCGAGTTTAGACCAATCAAGGTTGACGTAGAACTTCAGCGGGAACTACTGACCAATCGCTGTGTGCAAAGGCGTGTCTGTCCCTATTTATTCTACTGTTGACTAGCAGTCTGGTCTCGGCTGACGCAGATCGCTGCGCTTCGGTTGTTTCGCAAGGAATCATCAAGGATCTGTCTGCAAGATGTCGAAAGACGTGAGTATTTCTATTGGGATGTTGATTTATACTTTAAGTCTGACAAATAAATGTTAAAACTGCTTGCAAATTGAAAGCACCCCCCTGCTGATGTTTAATTTGAGCTGCGTTGTCGCAGCTGCAGTAGAGCTCATGATTGTGAAGCCGCCATTTTGTAGCAATTGGGCCTCGTGGCCTTTTGTTCCAGTAGTCATCCTTTTATGTCAAGATATCCCCGCCGCATCTGTCGTTAATGATCATTAACTAAGTACACATAGAAACATGCACTTGCGGCAAATCCTTTTTAGATGTTTTCAACAAGGAAGCGTTTAACATGAGCTTGCTGGCGAGCTAACGTTAATGGCGGCGTGTCGTCCTCCACCCTCCCCGTATTTTTTGTGTGTGGCGCATAATGGAAATCCTCCGCGGTGATTGTAAATATTGGTGCAGAGGCTGTGATTTTGGCTGTTTTTCCCGACTGTTTTGCTTTTTCCTTTTGTGTAGGTCCCACGTGAGCCAGAGCAGCTCCGCAAGCTGTTTATCGGCGGCCTGAGCTTTGAAACAACAGACGAAAGCTTGCGTGCTCACTTTGAACAATGGGGGACCCTTACAGATTGCGTGGTAAGGCTAATTTAGTGTTTTAATCTGCATTGGGAAAATTAAACATATTTTTACACAGCAAGACTGAAACATTTTTTTAATGTGCAGTTTATAATCATGTTTGCATCTTTAGGTCATGAGGGACCCCAACAGCAAGAGATCCAGGGGGTTTGGCTTCGTAACATACTCATCAGTACAGGAAGTTGATGCTGCCATGTCTGCACGTCCTCACAAAGTGGATGGGAGAGTTGTAGAGCCTAAACGTGCAGTTTCCCGAGAGGTATGTTGCATAACCTGTGCGAAATCGAAACAAAGCTTATTTAACTTGTATGTGAGGTAGGGGTGGGCGATATGGAAAAAATATCATATCACGATTCTTTTATTATAAAATCACGATTTCGATTTTATCACAATCTTACATGTTTGAGACTGGTCAGTGCAACCAGAAAATTTCTGTGTGTAAACAATCCCATAGGGGATGGGGAAAAAGTCAAGGTCCAAGAAGCTTTCTGAACATATTTTAATATAACTAATTGCAGCTCTGCTAACATGACGAAAGTATAAAAACATACTAAAAGGCCTATATGCTCCTTTAGCACAGACATGTTTCAAACGTTCTCATGCAGCGTGGTTGTACTCACCATAGATACACTATGTATATCAGCCCCATACTTCCATGTGTTTTGTTTCTATGGTCGGCCGCCACCAGGGGGCAGTGCTGAGCAGCGCATAGTTAACCCCACGATCCTACATCGGTTTCAGACGCTCTTGGCGGCGGTAATCTGCTGCTATAAAGTTGTAACCACCTAACACAGCCTGAACGCTAGCAAAACCTTATTCTTAAAGCTTGTGTAATTTGTACATTTTTTCCCCAAGTCTTTGTTCTTCTTCTACAGTTTTTTTTCCTTCTTCTTCTCTTCATCCTTGTGTTCTTTCGGCTCAACACTGCCACCATGGTTTCCGGTGGTATAACTACAACTTCTGCTTTGAGTGACTGATGTCTTTGTCGGCGCGTCATTGACATAGAAGTGCAACTTATAGAATGTGACCTAAACGATCCTACGATATCCTCATTTTGGCGGATCGTCTACACTTTCTAATCGTCCACAATCTAAAATCGTCATATCGCACACCCCTAACGCAGACGCAAGAAAAGTTTCGTCCGTCTTCTGCGTCAATTACGTGCATATTTGCTGCGTTTTCAGGCTCCTTGCGCATCCATCACTCGACGCAGAAGACTGAGTAATACCACCGGAAACCACGGTGTCAGTGTTGAGCATATTGGAGCAGAAACACACCAGGGAAGAAGAAGAAGATAAATGGGAAGAAGAAAACTATAGAAGAAGAGAGAAGACAGCGAAAATCATTAAAGTTGTACAAGCTTTTAAAATAAGGCTCTACAAGTGTTCACAGAGTGTTGGTGGTTAGAAAAACCTTTTATAGCAGCGCGTTTGTGCCGCCAACCGGTGTCTGAAACTAACGTCGTATCGCGTTATTTACAATAAACTCAGCACTGCCGCTTAGCGGAGGTTAGCTGTAGCAACAGAAATGCCGCATGGAAGTATGAAGACAGCGACGCATAAAGACGTTTGGAACGGACGCACTAAATTATGTCCGTCAGGGAGCATAAATGGGCCTTAACAGACACACCTCTTATTTAAAACAGTCTCAGAGCAAGAAGTCTGTAGTGATGCAGCCAGAGGAACAGGGGGACCTACAGAAGCTAACTGCTAACGGCTCCATCACGGAGCTTCTGCTACGTTCATATTTCAGGTCTTTCACTAACATTATTACTGTTCATGCATTGTAGAGGATTGTGATATTTATTTAAACACCAGCTGATTCTGCAACAGACAGAGCTTTCAGAACTTAACACCATGTTAGCCTGCTTACAGCTTACTAGCCGGAGCACCAAACCACACGTTGGAGGTGCAGCTTCAACAGCTGATTGGCTGTTAAGCACAGTGCAACCTGTCTGTGGGAGGGTCGATGCACCAGCAACAGAGAGAGAAAGGAAATACAATTTGCTGCATCAGAACCAAAATAAACCGGTTTGGAGTGAATCATTCACGCCGGCCGTCACAATGCCGATATCCCGACTGGTAACGAGTACCTGGCTGGACTTAATTGTGTACACGGCTATTTAGCCGGCAGCCGGCGCTTGTGGTAAGTATTGTAAATGGCCAGACATTTATTTTCTTTGCTTCTTATTCTACATTTTATCCTATTTCTTATGTCAAAACCCACAAAGCTCTACACAGAGAATTCCTCTGTTCTCATATTGAATATGTATATATGGCAAAAAAGTTGGCTATTGATGTTTTGAAGTCATAATAATTTGAAACTTATTTGTTTGGGTTTTTTTTGCATTTGTATTATGGGATGTTCAGTGATTACTGCTGAACTTGTCATATTGACCAATGAGTCATTAAAAAAATCCAAATAACATGTCATTTCCATGTAATTTAACCCTGATACTTTTTTGTTTGGAAGGAGCTCTTCTTGTGCCATCCTTCACATTGCTCTTCTGTAGGGCTGGGACGATGCATCGACGTAATCGACATCATCAATTACATAAATACGTCAACGCAAATTTTGCGCGCCGACGCGTCGTGAATGACGTCATATCAAAGATGCCGGCGTCTGAGGGAAACGCGGTCGCTACTAAAGGAACAGAAACACACAAAAAAAAGTTGCTCTAAGTCTTCCAAAGTCTAGGGATATTTATCACGGTTTCTTGTCAGCGCCACGGCCTTAATAATGATAATTACTGTATATCGTTTGCAGCGTCCTGTAGAGCAGCAGCGACCGTGAGTAGCCAACGGTTAGCTGCTTAGCTAAATAGCTAACAGTTGCTAAATAGCTAATGGTTGCTGCCCAGAGCGCTCTGGGTGTGAGATGATGCGCTGCTGAGGACACAAATTAACCCTGGAGCAGCCGAGATGCGGCACACACGGACATCATATGAATTGGCCAAGATTAAAGTTGAAAGATGTCATGAAGTTCATAAATGAAGGTGAAACATTTTTAGGTGGATTTAATAACACTGTAACTCATCAAACCACCTACATTGTCAAAATAAGCACATTATAATGAAATTAAGACAAATTTCAGTATTTTATATGGATATAATATAATTTCTATTATATTATTATTAATACATGTTGTTTCCTAATATTTAGATTATTTAAAAATTTAATGTTAATTTCATAGATTTCTTTTACTGCATCTTTTTGTTGAAAATAATCGATAGACTAATCGATTAATTGAAAAAATAATCAATAGATTAATCGAAGAAAAAAATAATCATTAGGGACAGCTCTACTCTTCTGCAACTCACGAGGAAGAAATACTAAAAAACACAATATGCAGATGTTGTGTAACTTTGTTTTTAAATCAAATCAAATCAAACTTTATATATGGCTAGGTCAACACAAAGTTCTTTACATAATAAAACCAATTCATGCATATTAAATAAAACAAGCCTTCAAAGAAAAAAAAAATTGCAATTAAAAAGACATTTATTTCATTCTGTGCACAGGTTTGTGTGATCTGCCTCTATGGCTTGGACATAAATCATATTGGAAAGTGATGGCATTCACAATCAATTATTTGTGGTTTGTCATACTGCGATTAACTGTTAGGTCAAGTGACTCTAGTCCCAACAAACCAATCATGTGCACTCAACATTCAATTTAACTGACAAAAACTCACTTGTTTATTTTATATATCTAACTTTTTGAAAAAAAATAGCAAAGTAAACAAAAGCAGCATTGGATGAAGTTCTTTGGGTGTCAGCATGGGGAATTTATATTTAGGCATTTTAAGCTGACAGCGAAGGGTAGTTCATCGTGTTTAGATACTGATTGGTACGGATGGTTGGTTACATATTATGTGAATTTTTTCTTTAATTTCATTATGATATTTAGTAATTCTTTTGGCAGCTTTGTATACATTAAAATGTGTTGTAGTCATTTCTAACAAACTGAAAAGAAAAAAAAAACTCTTTACTCATGAGCCCTGTCATGACTGCAACATTAAGAGTTCAGATCTGTCATATACAGTATTCCTTTCCTTCTTATTGGCAACATTAAAGTAGTATAAGTGATGTGATTGAAAACTGGCAATCTGTGGACCAGGGAAAGTTGTGTCAATGGAATTTGTTCAGTTATTACAGACCTGCATCATTCTTCCGCATTCATGCTGAATGGATTTGTAGTTTTTGGGTTGAGTGGCTTTCGTACTTGCAACCAACTGTTTTAATGTCAATGTACTGTCATTACAAGAAAGTTGTTTCCAAGCCTCCCGTGCATCTGATTTCAAGATATCTGAATTTGGAAGATTTTTGATAGATTTTAGAAAGCATCCAACTAGCATAAGTTTTTTTTAAAAGGGGGAAAAAAAGCAAATGCAGGAATATTTTCCACAGATATGATGTTACATCCAATCATCCAGTTCCATAGACATGGAAGCTCAGTAAGCGAATAGCTGTTCTGGTGACACATGGTGGATAAATACTTCATGAGGACAACTGAGGCCACATTTTGCCCCCCGTTTTAATTAGTCATCTGTCTCTATACACTATAAGTACTAGCCACCAGTCTCCATCTTATCCTGTTATGTATTTTTACTATCCATCTGCTGTACAAGATATAATGCTGTCATTAAATACTGCATATGGATGAAACTGCTGTTGTGTTTGGAAAAGGTTATTTCATTTCTGTCAGTGGAGATCAGCCCAGACACAGGCTTATTCTGATATAAGCAGATATAAATACAAACATTTCAAAATATGTTAACTAGGTTCCCAAACAGATGCACTTCTGACACCACTGCATTAAGTTATGAATCATTTGCACGAATTCACCCTCTCTCTCGTCTTCATTCCAATGACCCCCCTTAAGGTTTGGGATATGTTTGTTTTCTCTCAGGTTTTTCTGTTATCAGAAACGAATTGCCTTTGTACCCCCCTGATTTAATTTGCGAGATACAGTCTCTTACCTATCCTCATGTGCTTTGCATGTCTGTGTGTGGCATAAGAAAACCATATCTGCTGGTCTGTGTGAAACATTTTGTAAATGGTTTTGCAAATGGCTTGTGATTAGACAGTAAAGCATTGTTTATAGAGTAGTTTGCCATTGTATTATGATGTCTTATTTTTCTCTGTTAGGTTTTTGCAAATTAGTACACATACACTTTTGTTAGTGTCTGCTGCACTTCAGTGTTTATGACTACAATCTCACTTTTGTTTTATCATTTATTCTAAATTGGGGCAGTTTTTGGATGCATGCTACAAGGCATAACTTCTCTTTTAGTGAAATACGTTTGTTACTGTGTACAGATTCTAATTGAATTGCCACTATAAACTGTATATAAAACACTCCCAACACAAAGCGTGACGTTACCAATTGGTTTGTAGACTATGACACTACCTGATGTGACTTGCGTATGTGACAGTTTACTCGAATATTGCAGCATGCTGCTGTGGGTGTAAATGGTGATTTCTGACTTGTTAATATACTTAAATAACACATTTACTTTTGTGATTCATGGAAACTGAAGCCAAATTACTGCAATTTCACAGCACAATTTTCAACACCCAGCTACATGAATAAAGCCAGTTAATTTTCGGTTTGTACAGCTTGGTCCATTTGCAACATAAACCACCACATTGAAAAAAGTTGGTCTACATAATGATTCAGTTTTCAACTTGGTGGTTTGAAAATGAAACCACCAGGGGGAATCTCCTCCCTGAAAGGGAGAGGGAAGCTTCCTGACTTAGAGAGAGAAAGAGAAAGTGCTCCATTTCAGACTGTAAAGTCTGTCAGTACAATTAGAAAAGGACTGAACAAGTATGACTTTCTTGGAAAGATTACCGGGAGAAAGCCTCTTCTCTTTAAAAAGAACACACCGAAGTACAGCTTTGGCTTGCAAATTTTCCTCTAAACTACACAGCTTCTGGTGTAATTTCCAAAGTAATCTACAGCAGAATGGCTGAAATGAATATGCCAGACCTCAGTGGCTTTTAAAGACACACTACAGAAATTCTTCCTCTTTCTTAGTAACCTGTGCCTTATCGATGGCTATTCCAGCATCCATTTTGCACCCTACCTGTTCTTTGAGCTCTTTCCAACCAGTAAAAAGCCTTATCTTATCTCTTGTTCTGTCTTTATCTCTCTCTCTTTTTCTTTTTTCTTGTGTTTCTTTGCTGAATCCGCCATGGCGCACATTCAAAATGAACAGTATGTTTATCTGCTTGCTAACGTGTGGTGTAGTGTGTAAAACGAAACTCTGCTGCAACATTGTGCAGCTTCATCGAAGAAAAAGTGGCATGTTGCCGTTTCTCAGCCTTGTACCACTGCTGGGCAGCGAAGGTTCCAGTCATCAAATGAGTCCTGAATGCAAAGTTTTAACATTGGAAAGTGTGGGGAGAC
The DNA here is from genome assembly GCA_036024015.1 of Craterocephalus amniculus. NCBI lineage: Eukaryota > Metazoa > Chordata > Actinopteri > Atheriniformes > Atherinidae > Craterocephalus > Craterocephalus amniculus. Next base: position 21,966 of record JAVQJG010034053.1, read on the forward strand.
CTTATTTCAGCTTACAAGGAAGACATGCCCTTAACAGAATTTTTATTTATGTAATTTGAAAAAAAGCAACATTACTTTCGTTCCCAAAACCCTACAGAACATTTCATCTGATTTTTAAATTTAAAAGAACAGAAAACATCACTGCACGCTGTTTAGAAATAGTTGCTGCAAATTTTAATTCACAATAGTTGAAAAATCACATTTTAAAAGCTGTTGTGCAACTCCTTGATTCTATTTGCAGACCTGGTGATGTCATTTTGGAAGGATGAGTATTTTTACTTCCTGTGTTAGAATCGCTTAAGTGCCTTTTACTGAGCCATTGGAAGCCCATGTGGGAGAGTGCTTGTGGAGTGCTTGTCATAATATTGTACAAGGATGAATGATGGCATATTCACATTTATGTATGATCTTTTTATATTCGTTTTCTCTGATAACACTTTTTCCATCCTTTTTTTGTATTGTTTGTTTTCCAGGATATTTAACTGTTACGATAGAGCCCCTGCCTCCTGTTGTAATTGGTGAGACAGTTACTCTCAAGTGTAACTTCAAAACTGATGGAAGACTGCGTGAAATTGTTTGGTACAGGGTAAGTGAACCTTTAAGCATTACTTGCTTTCAAGAGCATCTTATATGCGTTATTTCTGTCCATTCAGTAAATGCCAATAGACATATGATGTGTTTACCACTTTGTCAGGAGGAAAGCCATGCACTTGCACAAGATGCTATTTATGCCAGCTGTGGGAGGCATCGCTGGCTGTTGCTTGGGAATTTGATTTCTCAATCTGCTGGTCATCACCATCAAATCTTTAATAGTTCACAGCTGGTGACTCAGCAGTCAATAAAATCTCCATTGCTAATAATTAAATTGCTGTTGAAGGAGAGAAAGAAACTTTCTGTGCCTAAGTTTGTTCCATAGGATAAGTATTTCTTAAAGATGTGTATTGGTGTGACTATTGATATCTGCAAGATTTTACAGCTCAAAAAACAGAAATTGGTTTTACTTTAAGAAATGCTTTACAAATACATTTGAAAGCAGTGCAGATGCTGCTTCCTCATCCTTGCTCAGTTATTTGATTTTGCTTTTTGATTCTTTTTTGAAAGAAATAGAGTGTCTTTTTGTGTTTGCAAAGTTGTTGAAACGTGGCCTATTTATTGTAGTAAGCTACAGACAAATCATAGATTTTTAAAAGTCTGAATAAAATGCACCCTTGTTGTGGGATATATAATGTATGACCTCTAATGACTAACAGGCTTTCTTAACTTTTTTTAAAAAAAATTTATTGCAATACAAATGCAACTTTGCTGATAAAGACTATGCTATACTGAATTCTGTTTTTAGGGGATTTATTTGAATGTACTGAATAATCTTAGTGACCTTAGTTACATCAACAGATTTTAGTTTCACGGGAAGTATCTTTTTCATGTTCTAAAAATCGTTTCACAGTTATCTGGACCCCGTGTTGACTGATTTTACATTTTACTGGATAATTATCTTGACAATGTTTGATTGCTACACAAGAACAACCCAAAACTCAGGTAACAATTGCAATGGTCTCCGCCTCCAACCTCTAACTGAACACTATTGATTAATGAGCAGTGTTTTATTGCTTAGGCAGGAAATCTATCTTTATACTTGCCTCGGCTTTCTCACCGTTATTGTTGTAAAATAAAACAGTGTCTCTGGACTCATCTTTGCAAATGCTGACCTTTCAAGGTAGGACATAAGGAGATTTATGGCACTTTGCACATTAGCCTTAGGATCATAGATCACTTTCATTGCTGTGACAATTTCCTTTAATCAAGTTGGGTTTGTATCGTAGGGCATTGTTTTGCTTATATTTTGTCAGAATTTGACAATGTATAATGATATTTGTACTTGGGAGAAAATAAAAATACATCATGAGCAAAGCTCCCCATATTAAATAGTCTCACGGTGGAAGTAAAGATGTTGTAACGGTAATCTGCCCCATCTCTCAGGTGGCCACTGCTCAGCACAACTGCTGATGAATTATAAATCAATTACATGGACTTTGCTGCCAAAGTTTCTTTAATCGCTGCTTTTTATTTGACTAAATACTGTTCACTCCACATTTTATCTCTCGTTCTAATGGAAGTTGGGTTGATGCTCAACTGGGGAATCTTGGTGTCTTATGAAGGCTTGGCCAATCATATGTAGAGCTGAATTAACTGAATATTTCAACAAGTGTTCACTGCGGTGCAAGATTCTGATGTATTCTTTTTGAGGATTTTTTTTTTTAATGTTTTCCCTCTCTTTTCTTTCATAACACTTCCAGACTGTGGTCAGAATTAACATGTCTTTGGATGTTTTTAATATAAACCGGAGAGAACCTTTAAAACCACATTAAGTCTGATCCAGATATATCGTTTAATTCTGTTCAGTTTATTCAAAATTATAGATAAAATTAACAGATTTGATACGAGTTCTCAACCGTGTGTATGACGATATGCATGTGTGTGTGTGATACTGTTTTACGAATGCAAATTTGAAAGATACTGTTTCAGGCTCTCAAGACTCCCATTAAAACATTATAGTCTCATCTGGTGTACATGGTCAAGTGTGAACATGGTAACCAACTGAATAATGTGAGAAATATTTGTCAAGAGTGAGGGAGGTTAAATAAATTGTACATGTTTAAAAATAGAAAATATTTTCTCAAATTCAAATGAGATGACTCTGACTAATGTAGATGATTATAAACTGTACATCAGTAGTTCCCAAACGTTTTGAGCTAAGAAGGTAGCAAAAATTTCTGACCCCCTTCCTGCAACGACAGTAACTACTTATGTGATATTATGTGGGTCATTCTGCAGGATCTTAAGGTCTAGTTTACATGACACTGGAATCAAATTTGTATTTTCTCCCCCTCTGCCTAATAAAAAAAAAACTGTTTATACAACTCTGCAAATTGAGTAACTGATGTAGTACCATGCCAGGCCTGTAGGTGGAAATGAAAACTAAGTTGCAATGATAACACCCCATGCTTGCACTAGTTTCTACTACGTCCTTACTAGAAGACAAGATCTTTGCTGGCGACATAACTGCTGAATGGTGAGTAAGTTTTCTTGTAGGATGTAGCAGCACTAGAAAAACACAGAGATCCACCATTATTGTTGTTGTTAGTTTATTCACGTGGCTGCGGAGGGCGCAGCGTAGTGATGTCACCCTATTCAGTAGCTTCCACTTTGGGTTTATACAACTCCGCTCCACCATGATTCCACTCTAGAGCCCGTTCTTGAAACGTTGCAGTTGCCCCCTGTTACTGTGTTGTTCTGTCACATGTGCAGGGGAGGCCAGATCACTACACAAATATCTTGCTGTCCGAATGTTGCAATCTAAACATGGCCTAAATATAAGCCTTGAAAACTGTTAAAAATCTTTATGCATTGTGTTAAAAAATGAAAGTTCTACATTTAATTTATATCTGCATTAATGGTTTCATTTTCACAGCCATGATAAAAATCTTAAATATTTGAAATAGGTCTTGGTTATATATTTTTCAAAAATGATCTGGCGACCCACTGAAATGATCTTGAAACCTGCCATTTGGGAACCACTGCTGATGACGGCTCAAAACTTTATTAAACTGGAAACAAAGACTTGATTGTGTGTTCTGTAATTTTAATGTTTAAACCTTTGATTGCAAAACCTGCAATGTTTCTGCTGTGTTTACAAAGATCCTTAAATTTAGTCTGTTCCAGAAAAAAAATCAAATAAAAACATCAGGAAAACAGGTGCAGATGTGGTCTCAACCAAAAGAAGCCAAATAAAAAATTGAAAATTCTATCTTGTTTTGACTCCAGCCATTCATCTGATAATGATCGTGTCTGAATAGAGGCCCTAATAATAATCTCATTTTATTCAAGATGACAGAAGGAGCCATGGAGTGAAAGGAAGAGAAAGAGAGCAGTCCACAGTAATGGATGCTGTGTAGGCCTGCAGCTAATGCTTCAAGAGCAAATAAATGAAGGCCTCTCAAGTGCATATGATATTGCACTTCAGGCCACATAACTGTTTTTAGTGAGTGTCGAACACACTGGCAGGCAACGGATTATGCACTGCAGATGTGTAATACCATCAAGCTGTCTTTTCTGCTTTAAAAGCATGCCAAATAGTAATGATGGATCATTTGATAGCGTGGTACTAATGTACTCCTTCTTTGGGAGAGGAGTTTTAGCATGACCAAGGAATATAGCACTCAGATACAGCTCATCAAAGACATGAACACTCATCTCATGCTTGTTTTAATTTGTGTCATTTAATTAATAAATACAAGACTTCTGCTAGTGAGCACCCAGGTCCAGCATGCTGATGGCGGTGGGGCAAGTGATGTCTGTTAACTAGCCTAGCGAGTGCCTCTCTGCACAACTTTTAATTCTAATCACAGACACAACCATCTTTGCTCTCCTGGAAACACTTCCCCTATTCTGCCTGTTAAAGAATTCCTCTGTTCTCCCCCTGACATGATTCCTCTGGGATCCTCTCTCTCACCAGCAGGAGTATCTACCCTGAGACACTTCCCTAAACTACCAGTGGTCCATTTGCTAGTTGAGCTGCTTTTCTGATTCATTTTTCATTATTTAGCTGTCTGTCTCTGTCCATTTCATTACTGTGATTCAAACACACTTGAATTTATAATCCTGCTTTCTGCTGAATTGGACACCACTCTGCGTTACATGTCCTGCAGTCAATACATGAACAGTGCAAGGTAACATTTAATACTGACAACTAAAAAGGCAAAATGTGAAATGTGCTCCTGTCCCATTCAGTCCTATTCATGTTAACAAATTGCACACTAATCTGTATCAGTTAACATGAGATCAGAGCTAGCCATAAAGGACTAGAATCCAATTGAGAAAATGTTAATAAAAATAAATATGCATTTATTTATTTATTTCCTTGTGAAATGAATTTAGTGAAGACTTAATGTTAGAGAAAAGTGTATTTCATTGTGAAATTTCTTATTCACATCCCAAGAGAAGGGAAAGCTGTTATGGAAGTGGTGGATGCCACAAAAATGTTCTAGTTATGTCAGTCTTGTCAGTGTCTCTGTAAATTATATATTTATACATTCTCTACTTATCTATGTCAAATTGTGTACTTGTACACTTTTGTCTTCCAGTGTTATACTGTACGGAAGCAGTTTCTCATCTTTGTTTCTTAAGACACCAGTTTGTGTAGCATCAATCCACCAAAGCATGTATGAGTGCGTGCTGAACATGTTTTCCTACTATGCGCAGGCAGTCGCCTGACTGGCCATCAATGTTTCAAGTTGCTACATAAATAGTTTCAAATTGCATTTGTGACGTAACAAACAATAACTGCTTTGTTCTGTTTTTTGTTGTCTTTTTAAAAAATATAATTTATCGTGACAATAAAAAAATATTGCGATTTCAAATCTTGCCATGTGTGAGGTTTTGTGTTTATGTCATAGCTGTAACAAATCAATAGTATTTAATGTGGAGAAAGGATGGTAACCAAAGACACTCAAAGACACTTTCAGTAATCAACCTACAACGACTGAACACTTGTCAACTTTTAATGACTCCATCTGCCTCCACAGATTTAATTCAGAGCATTTACAAGTCAGTTACATTAACAGCCTGTGCTACAATGTCCTACAGCTCTGGGACATGGTATGCAGAGACATGAAATGTAGATGCACAAAACACCATACATTTTTTAAGTTGTCAGGTTTGCTTAAACTCTATTATCTGTTTTTGTTTTAGGTGTTAGGTGGAACTTGAGTAATTTCCTTTGTACCACAATACAATTGTCTCTAAACAATTTCTGTAATGCTCTACACACTGACCATGTCAGCTGTTAGAATTTCCATAGTACTACATTGACCTTAGGGACAGTTTCCTGTTATAGTGGTATGTATTGTATAAAACAAATAGCATTACAAGAACACGAGTAAAACCCTTTTGACTTACTTGAGTCATTCTGACTCTGAGCTATGGCTAAAACCATCTATGGTTTCCCAGAAATAATATTTTTCATGATTTTTCTTTTTTGTTCTCTTAAAACAATCTGAAAAAATGGAAAAGACGATAAAATAAAGTAAATAGTTAATTTTATTTAATTAAATTCAATTTGATTTAAAAAAAGACGCTTGTACACATCTAAAACTTTGATTTGCAACTAGCTGCTGAGTGTTAATGTTCAAGTGTCCACACACATCTCTTCCTTGTTATTATACCGTGATAAATCTTGATTGCACAGAAGGGCTCTATACTTATACACAAGCCAACTGTGTTTGGATACAAGCCATCCGTATCAGCCTAGCAGCTTTGCGGAGGAGATGATGCACTTATTTGGAAATTTAAAAAAAAATGTTTTGGACACAAAATACTAAACTGACCTCAACAGTAAGGCCAAACTTTCAGCAAGAAATGTCATATATTAACTATGATGATACACTTCCTGTGCCCTGATTTATTCACATACCCCTAAGTCTCATGAAGCTGATATGTTTTTAGATTTACTCATGGCCCACACTTGATGAATCCAATTGAAGCTACTGACATTGTCAAAGCACTATATAACAGCTATGCAAATGAGTCATGGCTTGTCTTAGTCTGCCAAGAAAAGCAAAAAACAAAAAACAAAAGGAAGAGTATTACCTGAGGGCAATGTGTCACTGGATTTAATGCTGGCTTTTCCTGTCACATGTTAGCCCTATATTCAATGGTAAATATATGTTTCTGGATACGCGTCTGAAAAGTGGAATGTTTTTTAGCGAGTAATCCTGTTGCTTGACTGGAGAGACACAGGAGGCATCATACGTTAAATCCGAGTTCAAAATCTTCAAGACAGGGTTGCCTGGGCAACGGAAATTTGTGAGTTCAGAGGAGAGCTCACCGAGTGAGTATGCACAGCATATTGCACAGCATACTCCTCTGGGGTTTTCGGGTGTCTAACTTCCTGCTGTTTAATCCCCAGGTGTAATAGTCTTGGTTCAAATATCACCTGCCTATCTTCCACTATGGTGTATAGTCCTCGATGAACGATCCATCTATCTTGCCTTCTCAATGTGTTTGCCTTGTTGAAAGTGCTATTTATGACCATGACGACTGGTACATTTCACAATCAGCACAGCTGGCTGTGGTGTTGCTCTCTGTGCCAAAAAAGCTCTCCTGGCCCCTGTCCGCAGTGCTGATATGACTCTGACTCCCATAGCTGAGTGTTGCTTCTGAATTTCTGTATGAGATGATTTAGCAACAAAAGAATCAACTTCCATGTTAAACAACGTCATTCTGTAATTTACTATCTATTTTCCTGACATGCCTCGCAGTTAGATTAGTGCATCTTATCACGATGAGAGGCAACAAAGAGATCTTCCTCTGCCTGATCCGTTTGCTTGCATTTTGTTTGACAGAGAACATTTAACATAACAATTTAGTTTTCCTTTTGTCTGTAAAGAGGGATAAATGAGTTATTTAATGAGTGTGCCCTTCTTGGTAAGAGAGTTTTTTGCTACCCTCTTTTAACTGCTTGTTTAACTGTATAATATCATTAAAATGAGAACATGAGCTTTACTCTGCCTTCATCTTGCCTCCATGCTTGGCTCAAGCTGTGATCTGAAGTGTTTGAGAAGGAGCAGCCTTACATGCTTTTTTATTCACACAAATTTGATATTTTTTTTAAATTGGCTGGTGAAGAAATTGTGTTTGGAGGAGAACCACCAAAGCCAGATGCAATGAAACAATCAAAAGATTCCCAGTCAGCTGTCAACTAATTACTAGTTGGATAACTTTTTTCGTTTTTTAAAATGCTTTTTGTGACTATCATGTCCCCATAGTAGTAAGAGTCTTTTCCATTTTTGCATCTTTAACCAAAGCATTAGAGCAGATTTCACATGTGAGCATTTTTGCTTATTGTAAGAAATATCTTTTCCAGGGTTACAAACATATCTGATTTGATGAAGCTGTAAGGGTTACTCATGTCTCTGTGTGAAACATATCAGTGCTAAGAGTAGCACTCCCATTTGCACAGGAAACAAACTGAACTAGCTGAAAAAGCATATGTCAAAGATGTTTGCACTATCTATTTTGTCAGTTAAGATAAATAAAGAGATCTGGCCCTTTAAACTGTGGGGCAGACCCCTGCCATCTTTATTAGCCTGCTCCGTGCCAAATGCCGTGCCCCCAAGGGAATAGGAGATAAGGTGATATGGATCACTGCACTGCAACCTTCCCCTTTGAGGATGTCACTGAGGCAAATAAGCAGCCTGTTATACATGGAATGATAATTACACACTTCATGTCAGCAAACTACAGGATGAGTCCCTTTTGTTATCCACAAATGCTAATAGCAACAAAGGGACTGATCATTGCTATGCCTGTCTGAGAGCTTTTGCTTCTGGCAACTGTGATGACAGTGGGATATTTAGTTTCAGTGCTGCTAAGGGTGCATAAAACCTCCTTAATGTCAGCATCTCCCAGAGCTTCTTAGGAATCTATCAAAAGCATAATCTGTATCAAATTAATTAGGCAATTCTGCAAATGATTATATGGAAAAACTCACGGCGAGGTTATTTCTTTTTCCCTACAGATTCATTTTCAACCCATGACAACTTGATTAAAGTCATTCTAGGTCAGTACTTATAATACATTATCATCTGTAGTACTTTTTGAAGTGGATCAGAGTAATGCACATCACACACAAATGGTAGCTAAAAAACAAAATAAGATAAAATAAAATCTGTTTGTTAATTGTTGTAACCAAAGGCTGTGATAAGAATAGTTACAATGGAACAAATAAGCAACATAAACTTTTCATCAAACATAAACTGACATATTCTCTCATGGGCAAGATTCAAATTCACATTGGTAAAACCTGGTTTCTGCTTCTGTCATTTCTAAGGCATGCTGTAATGCTTACATTTTCAACATGACTTGAAAATTCGTAATCCTCCAACCAGAGTTGTACCAGATTTTAGAAATCCATTCTTACCGTCACAGAATGATTAAACAAGAAAGTGATTACTTAGCGATTAGGAGTGGATCAAAGCCTCTTTGTGACATTTGCATTGGAGGAGGAAGTCATTTTTATGCCAGAGGAGTCTTAGCTGTGGCCTCTACATTGCTTCAACGACACACTGTGAGCTCCTCTGGGGGCATGAATGAAGCAAAGCCATTATTTATTTAGTTTATTTACTTAGTTATTTCCTTGCTTGTTTATTTGGGTAAACAGCTTTAAGATATACTTCCAAATGATGAAAAACACCTACACAAACATCAATATCACTGAGGAGATTATTTCCTATGGTTTGCCTATTCTGTTCGATATAGAGTCTTATACTTCTCAACAGTCTGAGACATATTTACTCTAATAAGACATCAGATATTTCAATCAATTGTGAGTCTGAACTAAAAGAACACAACTTGCACATAGCATGCACGGCCATATGGCATGTTTTTATTTATTTTTATTAACTATTGTGCCATGTTTCTACACTGAAAAGCCCTGTTTCATTGCAACACAGCTTCAGTTTTGCAATGTGGACTGTATAAGACTCATTTCCTGCACTAGTTTCCTGCATTGTTCCTTTTTCTGGTCGTTTCCTAGACTAAGATATCTAAAACCATTGTGAGAATATGAGCTACCATACTGTGGACAAATAAGAACATCTCAGTTTTATGCTCATAGGCTATGAGTCTATTACGCTCATTTCAGGCTAATGAATCTTATTGTATTAGGCCACTAGAGGAATTGATCCAGCATTATTCACAAAGTCGTTTATTTATTTTATACCACTCTTCTCCGTAAGCCTTCAGATCACTCACTACCAGACGAGAGTTGAATGAGACTCTTCCGCATTAAGCCCCGCCTACCCCTGATACAGGCTGCCTCTGATTGGTCTGCTGCCAGTGTGCAGGGGTGCTTTTTTCAGCACAACACCGGTGTGCACACAGCGACTGTTTTTACCGCCACAGTCACAGCAGCACACCAGAAACACTCCTAAACAAACAGGGGTGAAATAAATACTTCCAATGTCAACACAGATCATCCAGCCTTACATGTTCAAGCCCCAATCAGACCTGAAAATGAGGGTGAACTCAGCAACTCACAGCAACATATGCAGTGTGATGTATCTGTCTGGTAGACACTTGGTTTACCATCTATAGTCCCATATAACGTTATTTACCGCCTCTCACTCACCTTATACTGTATATCTTCACAGCCCCTGTTAACAGGTGTACATGTGGTACCTGTAGCGCTGCTGCCAAGAAATAAACAAGGTAATGATGCTAGTTGCTAACACTTTTTGCTAGTTTGACGTTGCTCAATTCAAACTGACAACTGCCCGACAGATAACGGCTTTACTCACAGCTTGTTGCTCTGGATCAGAAACACGGTCTTTGATAGTAAGAACAGACCCTCCTTTCAACAGAAGCCTGGTGCTGATACACTGCTGCACGGTCCTCATTCATCCAGCAGTCTGCAGTAAAATGCAGGTGTCAGGTACAAATGCAGGTGTAATTTTGTGGCTGGCTCCCAAAACTAAAACTCCATCCATTGCTAGGAAACCATTACTGTTGTTTCCCTATGGAATGTTAACAAGTGCGGACAAGCTTTTATTTTGACACTGAAAGCGTTGCTATGTCCTCGCAGTGTTTTTCCTCACACCACACATCGAAGGTGGGCGGGGCTTTCTTCTCGTAAACGTGCACAACACAGAAAATATCTCCATAACTGATCTGTCCTCTTCGAGACGTCACGGAGTGATCAGAGTAGAAAAAAAGCTCTCTGAAACTGTTTGCATGGAAACTGAATGTAGAGGCACACTGGGACACTCAAACATGCGTTGATGTGATAAAAACTTGTCTGATAAAGATTCAACGCTGCAACACTATAGAAAGCTCAGAAAAGTCAAAATATCACAATACGGCCCCTTGGACAAGCATGAGAGGGTAGCTGCAATAGTGGATTTCCCCTGAAGCTGATCACTTTGTGATAATAGTGATAAAAGATAATAGTCTTTGCACCTGGTTAGTATAAAGCAACACTAGTGGTAGACTTCTTACTTGTGTTGCACAAATTCTTAATATTTTCAAAAGCCTGAAAAATTATTCAACGTTTTAATTTGGTAATGGCTGGGCTACTTGTTGTGATCCCCACTGCTCTCTGCCTCTAAATGAAAAATGGTTGCCACATTCATAAAAAGTGAGGGTAGTTTTTCCCCTGCAGCTAATAAACCGCAACAGCAGGAACTTTTCAACTTCATTGGTCTGCACAGTCATAAGAGGTAGCATATGCATTTAACTTTAGTAAAGAGAGCAACAATTGCTGAAATAAATGACTTATGTGTCTGTATTTAGTATTAGATCAGATTAGTTAAGTATATGAATATAGGTTGTGGATATAGTATAGCTATTTATTTATCAACATGCCATTAATAAATTTTCCCCTAAATGGTTTTCAGGAATATTTCTGTCTTTTCTCAGAGGATCTGCATTTTAAACATGTTTTCTTTTTTTTTTTCTGTTGTTCTTCAGAGATGCAAACCAATTCACCTTTGCCCTCTTCTGAGATATTTTATGGTTTTAGTCATTTAAATTTTTATTCATTTTTGTGACCCTCTAGATAAGTTCAGTGATAATGGAAAGTACAAAATGTACCTTCAGCCTGTGAGAAGAAACTATTTGCACCCTATTCGTCTGTGATTTTTTTCTTATTGTACTATAAAGTTACCCTTTGTTCTGAGAAGTTCAAAGGTTGTTTTCAAAATACTATTTAATTTCCAGAAAATTTAATCACTGAGGGTGAAAGAAGATAGCGCTGAATCAAGCTATTCATCCTGCTGAGCACCATAGCTATTCTTTTTAATATTAAACATGATTAGGCCGTGATTTTAAACAATTTGGGATAAAACGAAGGTACGGAATTTTCAGTTTTACAGATTTAACTCATGAGGGCGGACTTGATTTTCTAATGTTATGTGCCTTCTTACAAATGCTATATTCTGGAAGAATGTACTGTAGCAGTCAGAAGTTTGGACACACTTTCCCATTAAATGTGTGTGTCCAGACGTCTGACTGGTACTGTTTGTAGACAGTACCAGTCAGTGTGATTTGTGAGCCGGGTAACACTTATTTTTCCACCCTGTGCCAGTTATAGACAACATGTGTAATGAGATTGCACAGATGGCTTTAGGATACTCTAATGTGTTTTATGAGTGTAAAAAACAAAGACACAGTGGATGTGTAAATGATGGATCCAAATGACCTAGTCACCAATCAGAGAAATAATGTAGACCCAGTCCAGTCTTTACCAGCCAGGAAAAAAAACAATTACAGAAAATCGTCTTTGCCCTGGTGGGTCAAATGCAAGTAGAGAGGTAGGTGTTGTAATAGATTTTTGTCAGTGTAAAATGAGATACTGACCTAAAGGTCCAAGACTCTGAAACACTTCGGTGTAGTGTTACAGTGCACTCCCACTGGGTTTAAGGGTATCCATCCAGGACATCATTCTTGCGCTCTGTGTGAATCACACTACCAGCCATGACAGCTGTTTCTCATGATAGTTATCACAGGAGAGCCTCAGCGGGTTTGGAAAAAGGAGATTGCATCTATGCAATCAAGTTCTTTTTAAAATGCCATCACACCCCTGCAATTGACACTGTTTTTTTCGGTCTCTCGTAGGAGCTGGGTTGGAGCTGTTAATCATGTTATCTTCATGGATGAATGAAACGGCTGCTTCCTAAGATTGTGGGTTTTGTTTTGAAAAGCAAACATTTTTTTGCCTGCTTTTACGTGATTACATATTGAGTTTTGTGTCTCCCAACCAGCTCTCAATTCACATATCAAGAATTTATTTAAGACTTGCATAATCAAAACTGTTTTGAAATAATTCAGAGGCCTCACATATCAGACTTCCATTTCATCTTCAGCTGTATGCCTTTCCATGATACTGTTCATTTAAATTTCATGTCCTCATGTTAACTCTGATCTCCTTGTAGCCCTTAGGCAGTTATTGACGTATTCTAATGAACCATTATATCATTCCCCTCAGTGTTTCATAATTCCATTAAGTGATACCTAATATCCAAAGCAGCTCAGATTTTTCCCTCATACTATTCAGAGGGCAGCCTTTTGTCTTGACAACTGTTTGAACAGCTCCGATTTTTCATTGTGAGATTTTACATCGAAGTGGCAGAATTCATTTAGAGAGTTGCTCATTTATAAGTTTATCTTGTGATGTCTTTCATAAGTGATTTAACCAGATGACAGTTTTTGAAGCATTGCTGAGAGCGTTAAATCAAATAAGTTGTTACACATTAAAAGTTTTGTTCTACTTTCTTGGGTTGTCTGGAACAATTTGATTACCAACATAGTCAACAAGACCGTATGTAAATATTGTGCCCTATTTGCCAAGTGTTTGGAGAACAAATGATTTTCTCATTTCCATCTTGCACCTTTACATATTCCCACTGACATTAATCAAGTGCAGCTCATTTACTACAGCCGCCTACAAGCACATTTGGATTTATTTCAGTGTTTAAATACAAAATATTTTGCTCAAAACCACTTCTTCTCAAAAATTGCTCATGATTTAATTTCACATAAATATAAATACAATAAATTACTTAGGTACCGGCCAACTGGAGTCTACAGATTAACAGAGTCATATGTGCTCATGTCACATCTTAGGACTAACACCTTTGATTCAAATCCTTGATTAAAAAAGATTGTTTTGTTTTTCTTGATGTGTGCTTATCGCTTTGAGCTGAAATACTGTAGCATGGATCAAGAATCTTCTTATATGTTAAGAGGTCACTTCTACCCACCTATCATAGTAAGGCACATATCTGTGTTTAGATATCTTACACTTTGTTTAAATACCAAAATTATTTATTTAAAAAAGTAACTATGATTAATTCATGATTAATCACAATTAACTATGCATAGATATGGTCAGTGCCCACCTTCAGTGAAGAAAAGACAAACAAAGAAAACAACAGTGGAATATGAAGTGTCTAATTCCTGCAATGCCTCAGGTCTTGGCCTTCACATGGTCATACATCCCTTATCTCAAGATGAACCAAGACAACCTGTGAGGTCCTTTGTCCTGGATGCAGCATAGGTCTGTGTTAGATGAAGAAAGAAGATCAACACAACATCTGGCAGGTGGTTTTTATCCCTCCGGAGAGTTGCTGTGTTGCAATTGCAGCTATCCACAAAAAAAACACCCAATGAAAAATTACATAAAGGAAAGTCGTGTTTTCCTGGTTATATGATAAATTTTGGATGGCTACATGTTTTTATTGCATATTTTAGCCATTTGAGTTTATATTGATAGTTGAAATTGCAACATCACAACACCCTGGAGGCAGTATAAAATTATGATGCTTATATTTGCATACAGTGGGTAAATCTATTGCAAATCACTGTGAAGAGTTATGTGATCATCTGAATGTTGAATAAAAGGCACGTGAATGTCATTGCGCAGGCTAGTGCAAGGAGCAAAAGGACTCATAGTTAGTTGAATGTATTTTGGAAGTTCCTGCACAGAACTTGACATTTTTTTGCACTGAAGCTTACCATATGTTAGCATAAAAAGAGCACAATTTTTCCTCTGAAATCGTATTGGTTGTATCCTGCATTGTAGCTCTGCTTGGGGGTAATAATGTAAATATGACATGTCAGCACTTCTAAGCCTTTATATTATATACAGTGTGCAGTATTTTAGTGTTTTATCAACTGAGTCACACTCAAGTAACTTTGAGCATGGGTGGATCATGTCACCCTTTTTACACACTTTTTGCTCCAGTACTCTCTAATTTACAAATTGCACACTTTTTTCAATCCTGCTTTTTCCCGATGTGAATGAATAATTTAGAATCACAATCGTGCAGAGATATCTTTGTAAAGTAGTTTTTTTTGGTCTCCGTCTCCCTTGCTGATACAACATGCTTGTTTGTGGTGTACAGTATGCTGATTGGTCAGCCACAGTGACAGAGTGTCAGATTTGTGATGCCAAACTGTGCTACTGTTGTGGTTCCTTTGTATGAATTTGGAGTTTTAAGATAGATGGAGAGATGGACAAATAGAGAATGTTCATTCTTTTCAAAGTCCTTCACAAAGACTGCAGGTTGAAGAAATCAAACCATCTCACATTCTCATACAGAACTTTGAAAACCATAGATTTAAGCTCTGAAGGCCATGCTTGCTCAGTAGGCTACTATGTTTGCAGAGGTGGAACAATTGAATTGGTAGTATTTCTTTACTACTATTTAAAAATATGCATGCCAATATATTTGTAGGTTTGTGTTCCACCACTTCTGTGCTGTGAAGGAAAAGCAGACATAACTTAGCATTTTGATGCGACTCCACAAACTTAGTATAACACATTGCTTGAGTCTTCAAGGCATTCTTAGAAATGCACACGAAGACACACATACATGAATTTTAAAATATTGACAACTGATGCATTTTATCTTCTTAATGAAGTCTTCAGCCTGGATGTTACACACTGAAGTAAAAGGTCTCATATGACTGCCAGTCATATTCCAAACAGGTTTTCTGTGGCACTTGAGTAATGAGATTATTTATGTGACAAATTCTATAAAGTCGCCCACATATTAAATACATAAGCTATTATTTCAGTCATTGTATGTGAGGTCAGCATTCTGTGAAAAAAAGAAAGGCTCCTGCTTTCTTTGTGATGATCTCTCTTTTGGGCATTGTCCCACTTCCACAATTTATCCTTAAAAGCAGGCAACCAAAGGCTTTCATATATTATGTCCATTTCAATTTCTGAGGTAACCCTTCTGAAAAATGCAAAAAGTCCAAGAATTCTCTTTAATCTAGGGCCTTCCATCTAACTGCGAAGTTATCATGCTGCTTTTGGAGGTCTTCATTTCAACTGGGATTCATTGTGATTAGAATAAACCGTTTTCCTCACTGAACTAATGACGAAGCTATTCAGAGTCAGGGGGAATTCCGTAAAATTAATCCTTCATTTACCCCTTATAAAAAAAAATATATGTGTATTTTTCTCAAATTGGCACTGTGTACCAAACTAGTTTACATATTATTTGCGTTTTGTTTTAGTCTAGTCCTAATTTGTTTTTAAAAAAGATTACTGGAGCTCGTCAGTGTTGAACAACTCTCAGTAGACTGAGCCCTGCCAGAAATGCAAAGACCACGACGAGGCTAACCCTTTCCCCAAAACATGTCCATGTGCATGCAGGCAGACACAAACTATAATTACAATAATAGTTTTTTTTTTTTTTTACAACCATTTTAATGGCTGCAAATTGATGGCATGTAAAAAGGTAAAAAGGCTGACTTTGATAGTGATGGTCATACTTGAAAATAAATTCCAAATCAATAGTAGATCATTTATTCCACTTTTAATTCTGAATTAGATAATTCCTCTTTTATATATACATATATATATATAAATGTAACCGGATAATGTATTACTAGGATTAAACCCTGCCCAATAGGTTACGGAACCCGCACAGATAAATTTCACAAAATAAAAACAGACGGAAGGTGATATTCCAAAAAAAGAAGCAATAATTCTTTTTTATTCCAACATATATGTGGTAATATAAATATAACCAGGAGGGAGACTAGACTTCATAGAGAAAAATATATACACTATAAAAGAGGAGGGGATATTAAAATAGAGATACAGCCAAGATTCAAATGGAAACTTAAAAAAAACACACCATGCAAAATAAATAACAAACCAACTTAAATATAAAAAAAGGAACACACCAAGATAAAATCAACTGACTACCAATCAAATCTTAGCTGTAATACATCCAAATCAAGATAAAAGCTAATAATATGCAGGTTTTAAACTAGATTAAAGAATAAAACACCTCCCCATAAAGTTGCTACATAGAAACCTAACACCCTTAGAACCACATACAAAAAGGAACAGCAGAAACAAGTAAATAAATGGTTAAAAACGAAGCAGCAGCGGCAGTCACAGCTGCAATGACAGACCAGGTTAGTCACTGTGATACTGCTTACATATAATTACAAGTTTTTTTGTAGGTTACCTTAGCTGCACGGCACCCACCGATGGAACCCCAAAGCAAGGCAACCAGCTTTCCCTCTGCAGCAAAACAGGCTTTCTGCCATCCTGCGCCGTACTGCAAACATTTAAACAGCACAACTTCCTCCAGCTGA
>JAVQJG010034083.1:0-20108 GCA_036024015.1 Craterocephalus amniculus
TTTGTCTGCTATATGATATATTTAACTGAAATTGATGATCCAAACAACCAATGATTTATAAAGAAAAATCTTGAAAATAATCAGGGGTGCCCAAACTTTTGCATATGACTGTATATATACGCATATACTAAAAGGTATACATATGTATACATCCATATTAATGTATATTTCTTAAATATACATTAAAGAGCGAAAGCAACCTGTGGGGCATGTGTTTGGTGAGCAATGCATGATGACATGATAAAAAAGGCTTTTTAAAAAAGTACATTTTGCATGTTACCCAAAAAGAAAAAAAAGGGAAGTTGTGTTTTAGGGTGTTTAAAGTCATTTGTCGCCCTTTTTAAACAATAGGTCTAACTGGCTATTATCAGGTCTCTAGTCCAATTATTCAGCCAAAAACACAGTAAGGGTGTGCTAACATACCAAATATTTTTGAACTCCTTAAAGAATTAACTGGACCAGCAGCGGCATCTAATCACATGAGCCAGTCAAAAGTTTGGCTTCTGGGCTGCATGATAATCAGATTTCCTGAAGCAACAGCTGTGGTTTATAAAACAAAATCTTTTTGCATCTGTGTTCATGACCTGTTTCTGGATGTGTTTCCACTGTGTGATTGGTCTCTTTTTCCTTTTTTTTAAAATGTCTGCTAACCTTATTATGTGTACCACAAGCTTTCATCTGTCTCATAGCCCGGTCCGTCCCTCTCCTGGGCCAGTCTCCTCCCCCTCTCCGCTCCCTGCAGCTCCTCTCCTGCCACAGGATTTGAAGGCGAGGAGAGAGGGAGGGGGCAGAGCCAAGAGAGAGAAACAAAAAACGTGACTAGGCACCCAAAGCGTCCTGTTATGCAACAACTGACCTACTAACATACATTTAGAGACTCTGAGCGAGAAGGAGAGAGCGAGAGGAGGAAATAGAGAAAAAAATAGAGGAAGGGAGGGCGGAATTGAAGCGAACATGACACTAGTAGCGCACCAAAACAAGCCACTGTGTTCACGCTCTTACATGTACCTGCGCCTGACAGGGGAGCTGCTGTTTCAGATACGAGTGTAAGAGAGAAAAGCAAAGGAGCGACCACCGATGGGAAACGCGGATTGTTGGAAAACAATACAACTGTGCGCGGACTCTTTGGATTCTCTTTTATTAAATAAAAAAAAGGTAAGACTTCTTGAATAGTGTCATTAAACTATAGTTTGTGTATGTTGTGTGTGGAGTCTCAGTGGGTGTTTGTTTTGGTGCTTTGGGAGCGACCGCTTCAATGTCAAGGCGAGACAGCTTCCCACCTCCATGGAGCTAATTGGGGGGGTTTCTGTGTGTGAGGAAAGGGGGTATGTGGGTGGCCTGAGGTTATGGGATTGCTTCAAGGAAGAAAAAAAAAGCAGAAGTTAGGGCTGCAGCGGAAACACGCAGGCGATTGTTCATTAACAGGTGTAGGACTGAACGAAGATGTTTAGTACCAAAATAGGCTGAATCTGTTTATGTCAAACACCTGATTTCATTACACATTGCATCATAAGACCATGTAAATGTTTTATAATATTATTAACAGAACATAAGTTGTACCAGTTATCACAAAAGCCTGTTCGCTTATTATTGCTTTATAAGGTAATTGTAATAGCCTTTTTAACTTAACGTTAGAAATATGGCCCGAGGTAGTAGAACTAATAATACCACCAGTGGTAATGTAGGTTGAGTGGTGGTCCACCATTTAACCTATTTTTGAGTTTCCTAATTGTTAGTTATAACATAAATAGACTGGGTATTATATGTGGTTATCTGAGCCGCACGCGCTGTCTTTTGGGTTAGTAGGCTAGTCCATGCAGTCAAGTGGAGGAGAGAGAAAAAAATCCCACGCAGGCTCCGAGGACACACTTCTCCTGGTCACGTGTAGCAGCTCTTTGTAAAGGTTAACGCGGCTGTACAGACCTCTGAGTTAACCCTTTGGTAGTCAACGGCACGCTGAAGGAGCACAAACACAACCCGACACGCGCACCGTCGAGAAAATGATCGCCACTTTTTTTTTTTTTTTTTTTACCTGGTTCCACCCTCTTTTTGTTTACAACCTGAGCTCGGACTAATGGCAGCCACATGCGGGGTAGCGGATGTGGAATAGCCTAAAGGCGAAGGTGAGGTGCGGGTCGGAACATCTGGATCAAGTCGGGGGGGTCAGATCAGTGTGTCAGCATTCCTGATTAGCTATGCAAACAGCCTTTATTACTGGATATATGTATATGTTTTAGGTGGTTTTTGAGTAGGCCTACGCGGATGAATTTCATGGCACAGTTGGAGTCGCCTCGGATGACTGAGGATCCGATTAAATATGCATGAACACGATTTGTCAGACAGTGCAACAAAGGAAGCGTGCGGGGAAACATATTGCTCACAGTGTGTTGCTCGCTCGATGAGATTTATTTATGCATTTCTTTTAGAATCTTCTTGTCCGAACAATAAACTACAGGATGGCCCGATACTGAACCAAGAACCCCCCAGCTTGTGGTTTAACATTGTTAACAGCTGGCGGATTGCCAGCTTGTTATTAGCTATATGAGCTGTTTGTTGCTGTGTTTTGGAAAAGAAACCGCATCTGGGTTTCACTTTTCATGAAGACTTGAATCTTATATCAAAGCTCCACGTGGGGATCAAATAGCACTACACCTCTCGCAGGTTTCCACTCCAGCTATGGCATGCATTATAGAGCATCCACAAGCAAGATTAGACCGTTGTAAAGCGTCTTCAAATGACCGATGCTTGACTTTTACGCTCTGACTTTTTTATTAGCCGTCCGTGCACCCGGAGCTATAGGAATCACAGTTTACAGGTTGCATAATAAATAAATAAAATAATCAAAATGGATTAAAGAATGGAGCAGATTATGCAATAGGCGGAAACCTTGAGTCTGCGGCTATGTGCTGGGCTCTGCTGCGGAGCGGCCGCTGCCAATTGGTTTGCGTGCCACACTGGGTCTCTATGCCAGCCATGAATGTAGGTCACATCAGTCCCGTGGGGCTGAGGGGGGTGCGCTGATGACAAAAAAAAGGCAGAATCAGAACCATAGCTGAATAAATTGTTGCCCCCTCCCCAGCCACAACAAAGAAGGGAAGGCGGCCATGCAGAAATAGAAAACTAAAAGCGCTGCAACTAAAAAAAAAAAACAGCAGTGGATTTCATTTTTAACAATGTAAACAATTTTGATTTTAGGTACTAAATCATTCAAGTTTAGCTGAGATATCTGTTGTGTGTGGGATTAAATGGTTTATTAGGGCCATGTTCAGCTTTGCTAAATAAAATAAAAAATGTAGGTGAGATGCTTGCGGTCAGGAGCGCAGCACCGGTTCCATCCTGTCCTACTTTACGGCCTCTTGACTTTCTCGGGGTTTCCTGGCACATGTAAGATGATGAAAGATGAGGGCCTTGCTTTGTTATCGTCCTGCGGTCTGGAGCCAGCAGAAAGGCGAATTACAGCATTTAGTAGGGCAGGAGAGCGCATGTGACTGGCGCAACACATGGACTCAGTCACTCTCCCTTTTTTTTCCTTTCTGAGAGAACGGTGATGATATGGTCTGTTCATGGAACAAGGATCCAACTTGGACAGGGTCTCCGCCCTCGTCTTGTTAACTTCTTTCCCTCCCTCCTTCTTTCTTTGACATCTTTTTCTTGGAAAGATTTGTATTTCAAGCACACCCCAAATTTTGCACCACACGCCGCAAACCCCACACTTAAAGGTGGGGCTTTGGTTTCATCATTCTCCTCGTCTGTGGAGGATGTGCCTTTTTCTCTCCTTTTATGTCCGACACGCTCCCTGTTTCCTGAAACGGCCCACTGGAAAACACGTGGCGGCCGGTTTTTTGAACCCGGGCCACCTCTTCCAAAGCCTGTCGCCACATTTAGACTCCTGCGGTGTGGGGCCCTGCGGCGGTGTGAGGGAGGGCGAGTTGGGATTCTTTTACTGTGCTATCATTCCACAAGTGCCACAGAGACCAAGCGATGACACGTGAAGTGTTCATGATAAACGGAAAGAGTAATCTAGGTCAAGGGAATGCGTGAACGGGAGCTGAATTTGTATACTGGAAAAGAGTGCTGCACTGCCTGCTTTTTGCAGCCCTCCTTTAAGCATCCTCAGTGTTAAACCTGAGTGGAATGTTGAGGAAGTGTAAAGGCCTACAGTTAGTTAATGAAACACCAAAGGTCATTGGTGTGGAACAGAGATACGGAATATACGCACTCTATGACGTCAATTTATCCTCCTATTTTTGTTACGGAACCTTGTTTTTCACCATCTGCGTGTGACCATGTCTAACCACTGGTTTAGAAGGAGAGAATGTCTGATATGATTGGCTATGACTGTCCCCCCCTGTTTTTTGTTGCTATGGGTGACATGTTTCTTGTATTGATGCACTTTTGCAAGCGTCAGTGCCCCCCACCCCAGCCCACCCTACACTCACACACACATCCTACCAAGCAACAGTATAATCTCATCTCAGTCCCCTTTCTTTGTTTCAACTCTCGCTCACATTAATTCCCTCCACTTCTTTGTCTCCGCTTTGCTCGCGCACACCTTTGTTGATGTTCTAGTGCTCTAATTCCCCACACTTTCTTCTTCTTTTTTTTCTCCTCATCGTTTTTGGAGTCCTCCCTTTTTTTCCTCCTTCTCTCCGCCGCTCGACCTGACCTATATTTCAGCTGGGCGTACAGTGGAGAGGGAGCAAGACTTGTGTTTACGGAGCGCGGTCGGTCCCCATTTTCTGGGTCAGTGTTACACGCAGGAAAAACTCTCTCTCTCCTCGTCCGCGCTCCGCTCTCGTGCCCAGCAGGCACATGTCAAAGGCTCACGAGGATGACCTTAAACGGTTTAAAGAGGAAAAAAAGACTCCTCCAGACTGCACAGCTTTATTTTGAAACGAGTAACTCGTGAATGTAACACTTTTTCTAAGAATTGATCCAGTTTTCCTTAGGAGAAATTCAGTAATTAAGCAAACTTGTAACTTGCTGTAGAGACACAAAGTAATTTATTTACCCAGGATCAAGGGTGAAATCTATTTTCATTCCGAGGAATTACATAATAGCGTCAGTTCCAAGGGAGGAGCAGAGTAAAACTGATGCAAACACCTTGGCAGATTATGAGATTACAGATTCAGACAGTAAAATAGTGCTCATGCACTTTAACCCGGGAGTGCTGTTGTTGAGTGACAGGCGTTTACAGCAGCTGGTTAAGAACATGGGATTGCTGTACTTTGCTTCACAGAACTAAAAAACTTCTCACGTGACTTCAGTCCTGCACTTTTCCAGCCCTTTCAACTGGAGACAACAAGAACATAAAACCACATCTTCATAGCCTGATCTATTTCTCTTTCAGGACTAGTTGCATGTCCAAATCTGATGCGATTGTAATTCGTTTTTTGCTTTGTACTAGTCTTGAAAACAAGCATGAAACATATTAAAGATTTGACCTAGATTATGCTTCTCCACAGGGATCAAAAAAAGGTAAAAGGAGGTCCAATTTCATTGACAGTTTCCCTCAGCATAGCGAATGTTATCGACATCATATTGATATATGATGAACAAATTATGCCAATGTACTATGACAGAAGTTACTACTTTTGAATCACATTTAACCCTATAATGCCTTATGTATCATATTTGATGCAGTCTTTGAGATCTTTTGTATGACTCTATGGCAAAAACTAGGCTAAATCAGCCCCTAGTTAATACAGTGATAATACAACCATGCTCCATGATAATTTTGACATATCAAATCATGCATTAAAAGTGTATTTGTTCATTTAAAACAAAAATTGTCAAAGGGTGCAATAAAGACTTTTTTTTATTCAATTGGGGAGAAGCTGAGAAATTTAGATTTTCTCCCCAACTTTTGGCCAGCGGGTCAAGCCTTTAAAAATTTGAATAAGAAAATTTTGAGAAAAAATAGTTTGACCTGTGATTGAGATGGTTTATTTGAATCTTACATAAAGATGCAAATGTTGAACGTCAAAGATGCATCTTCTAATTTTTATTGATGAGACAATTTTGACGGTGTCCAAAAGGGAAAACTTTGGAAAAGTGTTCTAGTAGTCTGGAAATAGTTTGGAAACTCAACAAAAAATGAGAAACAACACAGAGTTTCAGCCAGGGAGAGATAAACGTTGAGCAAGCGGCATGAAATCTACATCCAAACTTTTCCTGTTTCTGGGCTTTTATGCTACATAGCAGGCTTAAAACTGAGATGGTGTCCCACTTAAAAGACATGTTTCTGACTCAGTGATCTATCTAAGAAAAACAGACAGAGTTCCTTTATCATGTACAACATTATAGATGACTGACAGATAGCATCTTATCTGGTCCAGACAAACAGTAAATGAATAATTATGCTTCTAATTTTAGTTTGTCATTATGGGTATGCTGATGTTTGGATTAAATTACTATAAACATGCTGCTTCTGGTACACTTTCCTTTTCCGCTTAGTTTTATTTTTAGTACCGGGAGATATGTTGGTAAATATAGCCTTCCAGCTCACTGGTTATATTTCCAATGTTGGTATGACTATTAGAAGATATGGGAAGTAAATTGTGGGTTGTTACTAATACTTAGCTAAGAAAATACAATGTATTCATATGTTAGGATGAAAAAGTCCCCCATATATACAAAGAAACCCCAGATTCATCAGTAGTTGTCTGAGATGATTGAATCATGAGATGTTGAGAGATTCCCAGAACATTCCCAGACATTATATGATATCACAGATATTCCCTATATTTATATCTGCCTTGTTTTTGTTTTTGTTTCCTTTTAATTTTTTTGCAGTTAGGTCAACTACTGCTGAATTACAATCACCAGCAGTGTGACCTACTTTACCACTCTCTGGTCAAACTACACTCTCACATTTATTCTCTTCAAATCAGTTAAGAGAAAAGTGTCTGATTTGCACTTAAAGATTACTCAGAATTCGTTTCCAGTGATTTGGATCCAGCTCTCTTCTTACACATTCATCTCTTTTGGTTCAGCTCCCTTAAAAATCCCAATGTCCCAAATGGCTCTTACTCTAGTATCACCGAGACCTTCTTCTTTAGCCTTATTTAGCCCTTATGTCGGTTAGCATTTTTTATTTAGTTTTTTCCATAAAAGATTTATTTAATATAAATTTACTCATATAAATTTATTTATTTTAAAGTACATACATGACTCTAGGTTAATTTATTTCTACACTTTTCTGTGATGAATACTGTTGGTGTTCCTGGCCTGTATCACTTCAACTGACCCTCCTTCCTTCCTGTCACACAATGGTTTGTGTAAAGAGATGCCTGTTAGTTTTATTAGAAGGAGACACCAAAAGTACACATTTCCATTGTTTTGAGGCCTTCTGAGCCCTCGCTGTTAGTTAGCCGACGTCCCACCCCCCGCCTCTCTTCTTTCTGGGGGCCCTTGACCTATATTTATCAATGCCCCACCTCCCAGCTGCCCCCACACCTCCAAATCTCTCACCAGAGTCTCAGCTTCTTTATCCTTGACCTGCATTAGCAGATGCCTTTGTCTGCCTTATCTGCTCACACTGCATTATTGATTTGGCATTGAGTTGTTTTGGCGAAGACTGCTGCCACATTCCTTTGCGCATGAACGCACTGGGTTAGGGTGGGGGTGGCAGTGTATGAGCAGTGTGTTTGTGGATGGGGATTTTCTGGGTGGAAAACCATTCTCCTTTTTTCCTATTTGAAGGGGAAATGCTTTAAAACTGATCCAGAGAACCCCCACAAGCTCTGGGACTGAATCACCCTTTCCTCTGTCTGGCTCAAATAGTCATCAGGCAGGGAAAACAAAAGAGCTAATCCTTGTACAATCTAGTTTTCATGCTCTCAGCATGCCTCAGACTGATGTAATTTCAGTGGTGTTATGCTCTTTATTTTGTGTGAGCGCTCCACTCATCTGCACTGTGTGCAGTTTATAATTACCCATCTCGGCTTTGCTTTCGGCTGCCATAAAAATGTGAGCGCAGATCTTTCAACATGTCTTACAGATTGCTTTTTAAGTCCTGGGTGACGAAATGAAATGAGTCGTCGGCCTTGCAATGAACTCATTGCCCACATTACATCACAAAAGCCAACATCAACATGCCAGGCAAAGGGTCAGGGGTCGTAGGCTGCAGACGGATCGGATCAATAGCAGGGCCAAAAGGTCAGACACTGAGGTTTAGCGACTATTCAGCGGTTGCCAGGGGTGACGGAGTCAGCAAAGGCCAGACATGCCATGCTTTACTTGCTTAGAAATGTATCTATGATTGGTATTCAAGCTAAAATAGAAAGAGTGCAAGTCTTACACTAGAATCTTAGTGAAACGGCAGCAGTCTGAGTAAATTAACATATCTTTTTTCTTTTTTTGTCCTTGCAGCCTTTCATCTTGCTGTCAACTGCAGAGGGAAGAGAGAGAGAGAGAGAGGCTCCCCAAGAAACTGACATGCTGAGGTAGACGGGCCGACCTACATCTTGCTGTTCACGTGGAGATCTGGGACACTTCTCTGCCAGCTTAGCACACTGTTCTGTTCTCAAGCTCGACCTCTAACAACCAACAGAAGCCAGAGAAGAAGAAAGAAGAATCTGATCCATTGGACTCTAAAAGTGGATAAATGAGGGTTTCTAATGTTGAGCTTCAAATCTTCTTTATCTTTTTCGCTTACTTGGACACATGAGTCCCCTTCTTGTATAACTAAACCAAACCTGCAATAAATATAACCCACGAGCTGTGGAAGGTGAGGCGTTTTCATCACAACCCCGACATTTTCAAACTGGCTGCCAACATACAAGGATGGAAAATCTGACGTCAGCCCTCAAAACATTGAACAAAAACTCAGGGAATAACCTCAGCTGCCTTGAGACCTACAACAACTATGAAGAGACTTCTATTCAGGGGTCGCCGGGTCGCATGGGGCGTCTCATCAAACCCAAGCCCAATGTCAC
Organism: Craterocephalus amniculus; assembly: GCA_036024015.1. Taxonomy (NCBI): domain Eukaryota; kingdom Metazoa; phylum Chordata; class Actinopteri; order Atheriniformes; family Atherinidae; genus Craterocephalus; species Craterocephalus amniculus. The sequence goes on from JAVQJG010034083.1 coordinate 8,940, forward strand.
CTGCAGGCGGAAGCGCGAGTTCATATCTGATGAGAAAAAGGACGCTTCATACTGGGAGAAACGGCGCAAGAACAACGAGGCCGCCAAGCGCTCTCGCGAGAAGCGACGTCTCAATGACATGGTTTTGGAAAACCGCGTCATCGCACTGAACGACGAGAACGTGAGGCTCAAGACGGAGCTGCTTCAGCTGAAGTTGCGCTTCGGCCTGATAAGCACAGCGTCCTACATCGAAAAGAGCCAACAAATCGGCGTGAGCAACAATTCGGGAAACGGGGGCTCTTCCTCGTCCTCCTCTTCTAGTCAGTACTACTCCAGTGGTTACTCCAGTGGTTCTCAGGTGATGATGAACTCTGATTCCTCTGAAACAGAGCAGTCTGGACGAAGTGAAAACCACAGGCAGCTGGTGAAGTACTCCCCACGCGGCTCCATCTCAGACATGTCCGATGGCTCGTCACGGGACAGTCCAGAGCCCATCCCCTTTGAGATCAAACAGGAGGGGGACAGGCTAGAGATGGACATTGACAACGGCACAACCACCCAGATTATGTTCAACATCCACCGTGGGCTGGCTTCTGTACCCACTCACCACCAGATCCAGCAACATCAAGAGATGGATGCTGCATATCACAGCCAGCAGCAACAACACCATCTAATGCAGCAGCAATTGCAGCCCCATCAGGAGCCTGTTACCCCCATCAAAGCTGCCCCTCAACCACCTGCTGCCCAGAGGAGTGTCATTCTGTACGGCGCCAGCAGTACCTCCTACCCGGTGGACACCTTGGCCAGGTCCCAGGAAGTCGATCTGCAGCCAGCCCCGAAGCAAAGCAGCAGCAGCCCGATGTTTGTGGGCCAGCTGCCGCAGTCCATCACTGAGACCTCCACAGAGACTCTGGCCGAGGTGACGAAGCAGCTGGAGAGGAAGACGTTGGACTCCCCTTCATATGAGCTGTCGGACAGCTGTAACGAGGCCAAAGAGAGACAGGTGTACAGAGTGTGCCAACTTCCCCAGCAGGAGAATGATTCGTCTGAGGAATTCCTCAGCGAACAAGCAGAGGGGCTCAACCACTCCCACCTGTACCACCATCTCCAGCAGGCTCACCAGTCATACCTCAGTGCTCAAGAAGAGGAGCCACCTGTTCTTAGTTATGAAGGCGAGCACAGGAACGAGGCATACTATCAAGGCCAACTGGTCTCTTCTAACAAGTACACTGCGTCGAGCGAAGGGGATCCCAGCAGCCCCGATAAGGAGGCTTCCACGGATGACGACGAGTCCCCTTCTTTGGGCTTCCACAACCAACATCTTTCAGCCATCCTCCAGCCGGCTTCGCTTCTGAACCAGTACCAAGGTTGCTCCCAAGCCCAAGGATGGGATCCTCAGGGGGAGGTGCGGGGAACGGCGCTGCCACACAAACTCAGACTCAAACACCGGGCTATGAGCACCGGCAGCAGTAGTGGTGGCAACTGCTCCGGCCAGGAGTCACCAACCACTCCTCCCTCAGCAACGCCGCCTCCTCTCCCCCAGCATCCCTACTTGTCCCTCTCGCCACCGCAGAACATTAATCGAGAGGGTCCGAGTGGGGACGGGAAGAAAAAGGAGACCGGTGGACGACGAAACAAGAGGCGAGATTAAATGACATTCTTCTAAGAACTACCCTGCCATCATGCCTTTGCCCTACAATCCGATCACCTCCTATAGGCCCTTGGGACAGCAAACTGGGCTTTTTCTACACCCCCTACCCCCCAGTGTCACCCAACGGCTGGACATATTGTAGGGCTGTATCATATTTGTGTATAATGTACAGATTTGTCATTTCTTACATCCTCTCCATACTTAGAGAAGCACTTTTGTTTATATGATGAGAGGAGGAATGGAACCAGTTTTTCTACTTAATTGTCATTCAACAATATCCAGCAGCCTACAGCAGTGAAAGCACATTTTGATAACTCACACAAAGGAATGTAGAAGAAAAATGAAATGAATCAAGCTTTATCTATAGAATAAATTTGGTACATATCCAGCTGTAATAAGCATACACATGTATGGCTCTCTGCCTTAACTTAAATCAAATGCAAACATATTCTGGGGTTATCCCCTCGACCAAAGAAACACCTCCAACACTACAGATACCAAGTTCCATACCTCTTCCCAGACCCTACCTCTACCACCCTGACTCTCTTCAACCAACCATCTCCTTTATCTCACAAAAGATCGCCATCATCTTTATTTTTTAAGCACTTGGTTTGTATATAACTGTGATATATGCATATATGTATCTATCATAAACTTCTATTTTACAAAAAAAAAAATTTGAATACAAATTCAACAAAAGATGCAACAAACTGGCTTCTGAAAGCGACCGCCCCATGACAAATCACGATGACAGTACAGCTACGTTGTCTACCGTTTCTACAGGACCCCATTCAATTGAAACATCTCTATCTTGATTGTTAAGCTTTGGCATTAATTATTACTTAATGCTCATTTTACGCAGAAGTGGCCGTCCAGTTCGGAGCGCCAGCAGCACTGAATGGAGAACAAGTTGTTCCCTGAGGCGGTGGCCTCATTAAAAATGTCTCGATTTTTAAACCTTTAAACCAGCCTTTAAATATTTGGTGGAATTCACCAGCTGCAGGCTATAAGCCTTTAGTTTATTTGAGCTTTATCAACCCTATCTTGTTGTTGTCACCATTCACTGGCCCCATATATTTATTTCCCTTCCCTTCAACATGCTTGTCACTGTAAAAAAAAAAGAAAGAAAGAAAGAAAACAGAAAAGAAAAGCCCACAGGAACATAGACAGAATGTGTACAGACCTTTTTAGACACATGTTACAGCCTACAGTTTGAACTGTAATGTTGGCATGGTATGCCTGGGAGCAAATGGCAGGAGGGATATAGTCACATTAAAGTAAACATACTACGGTGCACTGAGAACAGGAACTCCTCATGTGTGAAGATCTAACCAAGGAGCCCTGCATAGCTACTGTTTATGGTTTTGTAGTGTGACCAAGCATAGCCTTTGAGGCTATGGATGGTCAAAGTTCATACTAATACAACCTTTTTGCCGGCCCTTCAATTGGAGTTTCATTAAAGCCTCATTTATGCTCTACATTATATACCGACAGAGACTTTTCCCCCGTCTTATTTCGTGCCTATTTTTAAGGAGCTTGGAGATGCGTAGCCAGACGTAGCAAATCAAGCAAAACCACCGGAAACTGCAGGGGACAGTGCTGTGCAGTGTAGCTCACGCGACTGGGGAAAGGAACAAAGAAGAAGAAGCCCTTTTGTAGCCACACAGACCACTACCATCTACTGTGCTCCTTTTTTAATGTCTTTTTCTGAGAATGTACATTATAATGATCTTGTCCACCGTCTACAGTCGTCTGCAACCGACGTCAGAACACAGTTAACTCGATGTTTTTAGTAACAACCATGCAAATGAAAAGAATGATGGGTATATGTGGACACTGATGTTTCCCAAACATTTGAAACAGGCATACCTGTATGTAATTTTGCTATCGTATAACATTGATGTCAGGACTCTTACGTGAACTTTGCACTGTCCTCTAGTGGATGTATTTTCTTACAATCATGCAAACGTAAAAGACACTTGGGAGCACGTTTGATACAGACGTAAAATTATATATTTCAAACGTAAATGGAACATAAACGAGGCTTTAAAAGTGTCTTTCAAGGGTTGTTCACCCCCCTTTCATCCCCGTCTCATTGGTAGTTCTGCTACTGGGTTGTGATGACTTGCCTTCACTGGATTCTAGTTTTTATGTCTATGTACCATGTTGGACTTTTTGGTGCTTGTGTATAAATGTAAAGTTTCACAAACACTGTAACGTTTGTTTTATTGCTTTTATATCCTCTTTTTAGTCAAGGTGATGTTCTGTTTTCCTCCGTACTGTCTTTCCTCCTACTGACTGTGACATGACAATGTGTATTTGCCTCATTCCTCCTCCCACTCCCCACTTTTTCAGTGTGTATTAATCAGTAATGTTTGTGGTTTTTTGCTGATGGTTTTAAAAAAAACTTAACAAAAAATAAATAAACAGGCAAAGATAGTGTGGTGTTTTAGAGATGGGTGGTGGTTGTTCTGGCTGGTCATTACCATCTCTTTGGACAAGAATATGTATCTTAAGACACTAATGTTCATTGTGGAAGATGGGAGCATTTCAAGAAAAGAATAAAAAAAACAAGGTTGACCTGTTTACATATCAAGAAAACATGTTTTTGGCTTTTTTTGTGTGTGTTATAGTCTTGTATATATAGTCTTATATATATGGTCTGTTTCATTAAAATAGCAGCCATTTATCCTGTAATTGGGGGCTGACAGTGAACTGAGCCATTTTCATCGACTGTCAACAAACTGACAGTCTGACTCGTCCTAATATAATCTGAGATAATGAGCTATAAACCTTATGCCAAAATCACCAGTTAGGTAACACATTACTCAGTGACTGACATAAGAGAATGAGTCATGATTGCCAAGGAAACTAAATGAATTAACCGAACACGACAAATGCATAAAAAGTTGAAGCTTTTTTACTCCTAAATTTCCTAAAAGTCCGTTTCTTTATCTGTTATGTTAGACAAAGACATGTCACTTGTTCCTGAAGAACTTTCCGACTTTTTCTTAGAAACTCAAGGCTTCAGAGAAGTCAGACCGTAACAGGGCACACCCTGTTTTCACCGAGGAGAGATAACCTTGTATGGTGCTCACCGCTCCCAACGGGTAACTTGTTCTTTTTTGGCATCGGAGGCTAATCTGCACTGAGAGAAACACTGCAGTGACATACTGACACACTTTGCTCAGATGGGCTCGAAAACTCGCTTGCAAGCTTGTCTGATGTAACACTGGCCTACTTCTACCAGCTTACTGCATGAAAACATCATCTAACGTTGCACTTTTCTGGGTTTTTTTTTTACATTGGCTTTTGTGAAAGCACAAAACTTTCTGTTATTTTGAGTCAGTTTTACACATTTTTCGTTCCCCTTTGGTTTGACAGAGTACAACCTTGAGTTAACTCAAAAAGGGACTTTGAAAGCAAAGAAAAAAATCTGCCGGGGGATTACCCGTGGTATGTTTCTAAGAGTGTGAGCAGGTGTTTCCCGCCAAAATCCTGCATATTTATAGCAGAGGAGCAAAACAGAGCAAAGTAGATGTGAACTGAGTGAGTCAGCTTTATGTGATGGGCCAGGACAAAGCTAGGACAGAGCCAGTCTGAGCCTCTGACTGATGCAAACAGCTCAACTGTCCTGCCAACCTCCTGACCGAGTCGCCCACTATTCTTTGTATTTACACAGAAAAGCGTGTTGTGTAATCCTGTTTAAGTCCAGGTTCATGGGGGACACATGAACCCCCTTCTGAAAACAAAGCGTGTGAGGGGAGGAGCTCCAACAGCTCCTGCATAAACTATTGCACACTTAAGTCAATATTAACTGATTAAACTGAGACAATTTGATGATTATCTTTTTCCAGTACTGTAAAATTAATTAAGATATTGTAATATCAATATCATACAATGTAGCTGCCCCAAAAGGACATGAACGGGCCTCATTTATTCCCACACAACCAGAATGGGGTCATTTTCATAACAGCATAAAGGGCAAAGGGAGGAGCAGCGTTCGGGGGTGAAGGAGGAGGGAGGAGAGTTAACCAAGGGCACCAACTTCATCTTAGGCTGCAAACAAAGCACCTCTTTGAGGCTGACACATCAGTGCCCTTAACAATGCTCTCAGTCAAACACAGGCAAGATCATGCTCCAGCACTCCTAATAAAAGTGCATCCCAATATTCAAAGAAAGATACTTGGATCCCTGTAGGATTTAATTCTCTGTTAATGCGGCATTTTCTTCTAAAAGATCCCCCTCTGGCTCCGACCGGCCCGTGGGATAGTACCAAGGTGACGTTTTCTCTCTGCAAGCACAGCAAAGTTTGGAGTTGCTTTCTGCTGCGTCCCATGTTTTCCTAATTTGACTCGAGCGGTTGCTGCGCCGGCGCTTACATAAACAGGTCAGGAGGAAAGTAGGTCACCATGCGCGAGACGGAGGGGAAAGGAGAGGAGCGCGGCCGTTACGGCTCCATCCGTGTCACCTGGGTTTGTCTCTGGCAGCAGCGACGCTTCTGGCAAACAGAGCAGAAACTCTCATGTTACCTGCTTCTCATTCGTGGCCCGGAGGGGAGAAAAGGGGGTTAGTGGAGCAGGTGGAGTGGAGGAGGGGGGGTGGTAAAGAGAAAGAGCCCGACCCTATGATTGTAGAAAAACTGGTTTGCTTCCAAAATGACACAGAAATGCTTCAAAGGTATTTTTGTAGCAGGCTCCAGTGTGACTGCACAGCCAGGTTAAGACCAGAGGAAGAATCCCCCCTAACCCCCCTCATCTCCCCCCAAAGCACAGCTGCAACCACAAAACTGCGCTTCTCCTGCACGTAAGCCGCCGTTACAGCAGGTCAAACATATAGTGCACGTGTTGCATATGAGCTGCATGAAGGGATGATGGATTGGTTGACCCGGCTGTTAGCATGACCCATATAAGGCTGAGGGCATCCTTCAGCCTCCATTAAGGTTTATAGGACATGGCCTTTATACACACAGAGAAAAACATTGTTTCTTCTAAGAAAGAAAAAAAAAGTTTTCCTGGAAAGGAATCCTACTGTGCAAGTCGACTTGGACAAAAACTGTGAATGTTGTGAAACCAGTAGCTGAAGGCTCGGAGCCTCAGCGGCGCAGCATGGCGAGCCGTCCGCAGAGAAGCAGTTAAGATGTGAGGAAATATGTCAAACGCTGACATGAGGCGAGGTGTTCGGTGCTTTGTGTAGTCGTTCACCCACATTCAAACTGGTCTGAAGCGGCTGCTGCAGTGAACAGGGACAGGGAGTGGCCCGGACCAGATTTAGCTTCTGGCTCACTCGTAACAGCTTCCCCTCCCCACATCAGAGTCTCTGGGTCATGCATGCTCACACATACCTGCAAAACGGATCCTGCTGCAGTTTGTTGTTTTTTTTGGTGTGTATTCACTCCTTGTTATTCGGGTGTGTGTGTAATGTTCCCCGCCTGAGGGAAAGCAAAAGATTTCCATGAATTTGCATGGGCAACATTTGTGTGGTGAACATTCTTACAATCCTTTCCATCCTGATTTAATCTCTCAAACATCATGTCAGTTACTTCTTCCCACCTACACCTGCAGTGCAGAGGGATCCCCACTTATATCGCGCCTCCAAAGCAGAGCAGAGTGCAAATGCAGCAGTGTGTCAGCTGGCGTGCGGCGAGCCACCCGGGTGAGAGTTTTATCTGCAACAGCAGGCTCTGCCAGCTCCTATTAGAGCAGACGGAAAGCAGTCTGGAGGGAGAACCTGAGTAAGAAAGGAGAGGCAGGTAAAAGCTTGTGGATTCAAGAGGAGAGTGGGACCGTTTGGCGGGGATTCAAGTGAGTGAACGATGAAGCGAGGCCGAGAGGTTGCAAGAGAGGGAGTGGGAAAACAAAGAGCCGGCTTTGTTATTTTCCTCATGGGCTTCCTTCCTGTCCGCCAACAAAGACAGCCACCAACTGCAGCTACAGGAGGAGAACAAAAACAAAACAAAACAGTAAAAATCTGCCCGCCGCGACCTTGCTCCCTAACAAAAACACCAGCCGCACCTGCACATCCTTTCCAAAAACAACTTGCTCAACACACAGAAGTGATGTAACAAGTGCGGACAGCACAAATACCACTGATGGTGTCCCTGCCAGCTCCGCCGCAGCAGACCCGCTTCCCAGAGAAAGTCAGCTGGAGGTGATTGATCTCATGCATAGAGAGCAGTGATGCAAACGCGTCCACGAATTCCACCGTTAATCAAGAATTCATGGTACATACGGAGCTTCGAAAAGGCCTCTGTTGTGCAATGCTTGACTGAAGAGATGTGAAAGGCTGATCCAGTTACGTCAGCGATCCAGTATCAAACTCTGTCATTTCTAAAGGTCAAAACAATGAATCAAAGATTGAAACTATGCGGTGGGAAGAGTTTGTTTAGATTTCTCCAGTGCAAGTAAACTGAGGGCCGATGCTGGTGTTTATATAGTCATTAATCTTTGGTGTGCCATGAGCTGGGGAAGATCTGGACTGAGTTCTGACAAGAACAGTCAAGACAAATTGTTTCTGTTTCGCATTGCATGTGTTAGAAAGTATCTTCTACTGAATACAAAGCTTTTCTTTATCTCCCCTGCAGTCACAAGGAAAAGAAAGTACAATGCCTTTAATTCAGAGAATTCAAAATACTGGAACACAGTGTGAAAAAGTACATCCCCCTTCATTAATTGCTGCTTTGGAGCATTGAAGTATGGTGTTACATGATGCCAAGGAGGAAAGACACCAGCATTGATCTTGGTGTCTGTCCATCAAACTGAGAAGAGTTATTAGGACATTTCAAAGCTGTTTTTAGTTCATCTTTCTTTACAGGGAGAAAGTTAGGAAGGAATTTAAACAGATGAAAATCTAAGAGGTACATCTCAGACTGCAGGTGTGTCTCAATTCAGGGTCTGCACACTTCAAAATGGGGATTCATCATACAGTATGTCACAGCAGCGCACCAGGTACTGTCCCAATTCAAAAGCCTGCTAGTTGATTTAAAAGCTAATCATAGAGTGAAAATATGGAAAATTATAGTTATTACATTTATTTTCTGTAGGAAGATGTAAGCATTAAGAGAAAAGTAGATATGTTACACAACTAACTTGCCTTTCTGTGGACCTTTTTTTTATTTTTCAAACAAATATGTCCACTTGGTGATCCAGATTAGTAATGAAAAGATATTTTATTGATTACATCTCTCTAATGTGACCACAGTTATCACTGCTGTGGATGTGAGTTTGTGTTACACAAAGGAAAACAATCATTTTCTTTCTTAGTATTGTGGTAATGTAGACACCCCAAGACCGCCACCATTGCAAAAAAAAAATGTTTTAGTCACCAAGTCGAGGACGTGCACTGTGAAGGAAGTCAAGACTGCATTGGTGCTGGGAATGTAACACCTGAGGACATTTACTGTCTTCAGCGACGGTTTTTCCAGTTTAACATCCAGGAGACGGATTCCTTTCTGACAGGAGTGGCCCTCATCCTTAAGATGCTGAATCTGTACCTGAAAAGCTGGCTTTCTTATGCTGAGTCATGTGTTTATGGGGTGGTTCTTTGTTTCCTCCTATAGTTCTCCTGTATGCACACCCCTGGCTGTGAGACAACACTCGGCTTGTGTTTGGGTGTTTCATTCTTTGGGTGAGGGTGATGTTGGGTTTCAAACGCCCTTTTTTTACATGGGTCACGTGTGAGACTGTCAGTCATGCAGCAGCAAAGAATCTACAACAAAATGACTCAAAATAGCATTTAGCTAAGGTTGTGTTTACCCACTTTAATATTGTTGGCATGGCCAAACGATTTGTCACATTACAAACTGAGGGGGAACGTGTCCATGTAATGCAATAAAAAGCCATGAAACAAGAAGAAAAACAGAGTCATCGCTATAGTGAGGCCTGGAACGAGTGGGCTGCTTCTAAATGAGGGTGGAACCAGAAAGAATCATAAACAACGCAGCCAATCTCATCTAAATATTGACTTGATAGCTATCAAATGTTATATGACACACAGTTTGGTGAACTGTTTACTGGTAATAATGAGGGCAACAATACCATGGAAGTAAGCAGCGCTAAGTGCAGTCACTAGCTTGTTTGTGCTACAACAGACACAGTCATAGTTAAAGCCTTTCCTTTAAAGTGCTACTCATAAAAACATCGGCGTTCTGATGAAAATCTTTGGAGCTCAGTTTAATTTTTTACTTTGTCTGCCAGCTAGCTTCTCAGACATCTTAAGTCATTAATAGTGTGATAACTCTGTGGAATGTATGACACAACGCTGGACAGCCTGCTGCCTGGACTTAGTTGAGTAACATACAGCTCCCGGAGTTACTTTCTGTACGGACACAGAGAGCGAGGAATGTTTATTTTGATTTCAGATGGCTGGGTGTCCGGGCAATGAAGTGTGTGTGCGTTTTTGCACTCAGACAGTGTGTGTGTGTGTCTGCATGTAAGTGATAGGAGGGCTCAATCACAGCAAATTACCCTCACTTGCCTTGCCTCTGTTTTTGTTTTCAACTCCCCATCCATGACTGGAAATTAGGTCAACAGTCACATGTGCTTTGTTCCAGCCAGTAGAGCAGAGACAGTCCGGAAAAAAGAAAAGTATCGCAGGTTTCTCAGTTCTGTAACTATGTTTTAAACACAAGCGTTTTGACCTCCATCACCCGAAACATAGAGGGATTCTTTTACGCAGAGCCGTATGGACTTGGCAGTTGGCCATGTGTTACGCTGACTGTTGACTTTGGAAGGAGTCCAGCCGCAGTGACCTTGTGGAAAGTCACCATCGCAGGTGCTGAAGTGAATGTGCATAGGCTAAACGCCTGATATGAGTGTTTACAGGGAGCGGCAGGAACGAGGAAACAAAGAGCAAAACAATACGTGTCATAAAGATAAAGGACCCTGCTGACAGGAGAGTCAGCGCTCGTCTTCAGCTCAGACTTGTAGCTCAGACTTGTGGCTCAGACTGAAACATGATGACTCCACAGCGAACATTTGAAGCAAGCGAGCAGATTTGTTCCCTCACAAAACAGCATAGCGGTGCCAAGATGCAGAACAGCACGTTCGCTGCGCTCTTTGACGTGCTGACAACTAAAATTTTCTCGTTGGGCCAGAGGCTAAACATTATTGTGTTAAGACCAGGTGCAACATACAGTACTCGTGCTGATACTGCAGCAGCTTTTGGCTTTAGGTTTTAAGGCTTTGAAAGGGCCTTCTTTTGGTTTAAATTAAATATTCTTTAACTTAGAGCCTTTTCACATGGCGCGCTTGGGCCCGTGCCGTGCCCGGGATCGATTACTCCTGAGTTGTGTTCACATGCCAGTGCTTGAACCAGGCTCGGGCACGCTTGGTAATGTCGGCGCCAGAACGTAGGCTGATAGGAAGAAGCAAAGCCTTACGTCTTCAGCACAGTAGATCAATAACAAAGCCAACTCGTCTTGTTACTTAGTATTTTCTTCTCCACTATGGATGCAAGCCAGGCAGTCATATTTTACGTTTTTACCGTTTTAAATCACTCCACAGTAATCTCTTTGCGCTCGCGATCGCCACGTTTGTTTA
>JAVQJG010034098.1:0-14770 GCA_036024015.1 Craterocephalus amniculus
CGGAAAATAAAAATGTCAGGGGAGATGTGGGTAAGTCAGTGTGCGCAGCCGAACACACACACACACACACACACACACACACACACACCCACACACACACACACACACACACACACACACACACACACACACCAGAGGACAAAGTGAAACTAATTTCCCTGAAGGTATCAGTACAGCAACGCACCACCCTCCTTTAATAATTAATGAGGAAATAATGTGTGAACACTTTTGTGCTACAGTTTGTGAATCTTTCTATGGATTTCCTCTCACCGCACAGAGAGGTTCAAAAGCAGAGCCAGCTGAAAGAGCAGAGGGACATCCAACAAACTGTTTACTGTGACAAACACTGCATTACTCTTTGTGTTCCAAGAGTCTCCTCGTGTCCAAACTTCATAAAAACAGGGGTGGCATCTGCTAAACATTCTGCGCTGCCTCATAGCTGTTTATTTCCACTTTGATGAAAACTTCTATGGCGAGAAGTAAAGGGGCTTTTTCTGTTAAACTCCAAAAATACAGCACACATACTGGATAAAAACTAAGCAGAAATCATGAAGAAAAGCATGCAGTAAAGTTTCCCAGCTGCCTGGGTGTGATTACGTCTACTTTTGAAAGTCTAAGAGCGGTTGGAACTGTCAGCTGATTTTTATTTAATACAGCAACTTTACTGAGTCAAAGTGGCTGTGGGGACATTATGCAGAGATTCAAAGGCGTAAAACCGTCAGGTCTAAATATGGAAGGGGGATATTTTTAATCTGTGGAAACATGGGGCAATACTGCCTCAATCAATAAGTCTCCTAAATATAGTTAAAATACTAGATATACAGGAATTGGCTTGAAATGATTAAAACCTGTGCCTATATAAGAATAAATATAATCAGAAAACAGTATATTTACAAATAATAAATTTCCAAGTCATGAATAATCATAGTATATTGTTAATTAAAATGTATTAATCTACAAAAATGAAATCTAATGAAAACTGGCTCATGTGTGAAAAATTTCATTAAAAGAGGAGGTATTAGGCCTCAGAAGCACATTGACGCTATATGATAATAAAAAGGAGACAAATTTCATTATAGAGCTTTTGTATTTCATGTTGCTGCTGACAGATTGAGGTTAGCAAGAATAATTCACATCCTAGCAGACATAAACAATTTTGTTTCTCTTTCTCACAGTAAAATGAAACCAGCAAAAGTCCAAGAGCAGTGAATTCATATTATCGCGCACGCTTGAGTTTTCTGTTTAAACTCATTATGTGAGTCTAAAGTTCAGAGTATGATCGAGATTGATGAACAGCTTAGGGTAATAAATGAGGGTAAAGATCACTTATAAGAAATTAAAAGAAAAGGTGAAGAATGACTGCAAGCAAATGGGAGGGAGGCTTTGAGTGCTCACTGGCACTGTGAAAAAACACAAGGTTCAGCTTTAAATGTGTGTGTGCATGCGAGTGTGTTTTAGCAGACTGTGTTTAAGCAGATCAGGAGTAGTTAATATTTATGAGCTGACTTTTTTAACACTTAAATTACAAACCGTGTCAGCCGAAGCAAAGGAAAACAACGGAGCGGAAGCAGGTGTGAAAGGATTACATTATGAACCAAAACACAAAGAACTTCATTGGAAAAAGCAGCAAATACAAAACATTTCTTTAAAATCTAATATATAACTATTGAAGTCACTGAATTTATATCTTGTATAACACAATCGTGTTTCCAAGATACAATTTTCCAGTAGCTCCCACAGAAGAGCAGCTGTTGAACACATATACGGGGAACAACACTGCATATGCAGCTATACGGCAGACCTGTCACCCTGTCCATTACCTAAATAATCTTCTATGTGTGAAAAGTATTGGCACTCAACAAAAAGCAATAGAAAAAGGAGGCCTGGTGTGATGAATCACATTTTTCTTCGGCATCATGCGGACAGCAGTGTGTATGGGCATCATTTATCTGGGGAAAAGAAGGCTTCAGAATGGACTATGGGAAGAAAAGAAGCCAGCAGAGCCAGTGTGATGCTGAGAATGTTGTTCTGGAGAGCACTGGGCCCAGGCATTCACATGGATGTTTGACATGTGCCACCTACGTAAAACACTGATACAGTCTTTAAGTTCATAGTGACAGTGTTTCCTGTAGGAATACTTTGCCGTCAGAATAATATGCCTTTATTTTCTACTCACCCTCATGCTGATTAACACTCTGGAACACATTTTTGATATTTATCATGCAGCTGGAGATATAAGCAGGGTTTTTGTTCTCCATCAATTCTGTTACAGTGATGTTGAACAGTGCTCGGGCCAAAAGGTCCATTTACTTTTCACTTTTTTTCCCCAAATCCCCTTTAGGACTGTTTTACATACAGACAATGCTTGATTGCACTGACCAGATATTTCCATATCAGTCTCAAACATTTAAGATCGTGATAAAATCAAAATCATGATTTTATAACAAAAACATTGTGATATGATATTTTTGCCATATCACCCATCCTTATCTATAGATAGTTGACATTTGGTTGCATGAACATATGTGGGCAGTATTTTGAGGATGTGGACAGTCTCACATCCTTTTGCCCCAAAGTGGCAAGAAAGTTTCATTGCAGATTTAATGGGAACATTATGAAGAAAAAGACATTGTTTCTCAGTTCATATTAAATGTGAGGTAGTCAGGGAATTTTAGTTTAGGAACAAGATGGAAAGTCCTTCCAAACATAATAAAATCTTCTAGATCATAATAAGCTACAGCTTGAAGATGAATCTGAGTTTTACATAATTTTACCGAAGCAAACACTCAGATTTGTGATGCATTTATGTAATCTGTAATGAAAACTTGCCTATTTATCTTTTATGTCTTATATATATATTTGATATAGTGTTACATCACAGTCATTTATATTTCAAACATCACAAGACAAAAAAAAAAAGGCTTAAAGAATGTCCAGTGAAACATTAATATTCAAACATCAAAAAGTCAATCGACTTCAAACACAGGGAACATATGAGCTGTGGGTTGAATAATCCATCACAGTCGTTAAAGTTTCTCTGCTGTGAAGCAGAAAAGAAGACTCCTGATAAAACAACCCTGTGATTAGACCAAATAAAAGTTCTGCGAGTATTTCAATCTGCCTGAAGGGCCATTCATCTTACTGCTTGCTCTAGTGATTAACTAAGACTACAGAGATGCTTGCCACAGCTGTAAATACCTTAAGCAGCATTTGCGGCAGGTTGCCATTCTTTGAACAAGGTGTGTTTTGCATCTTTGTTTGTTAAGAGTTTATACATAAAACGTGTGTTGAAACCACGCTAGCGCCACCTCACGACTAGTTTTTCTATCAATCAGAACCCGAGACTTCAACCTTGTGTTTAAGGAGTGGCTTCCTCCTACACATTCTGGGTACTAACTAAACTTAAACATAGCAAGATACTTCAGGCGAAGATTAGCACACAAGTATATGTGTGCATGTGTGTGATTACTTAGGGAAAGTATTCCCTAAGCCTCCAGCAGCACTCTTAGCATGCGTGCTGAGTGTGCTTTCATTGCATGCAGAGCAAAGAAACTGAGTTATAGCTGTCTGCTTAAACCATTGCAGGGAAGAAAGATGGATGAAAGGTTACAGAAGGAGCACACTCATAGCAATTACCCCAACTTCAAATGTTAACATTTTAACATACAAAACAGAACAAAGCTGTGACTGTAATAGGACAATAAAACCTTAGCTTTATTGTTAAATGTCTAAATATTACATTTCATCCCATAAGATAGATCCAATATTGACTGAACCAGAGATTTGATCAAATCATATTTATTCCTCCCCGCCAGCCTGAGGAGTAGAAAATGATTTGAATTTCAAAGTCATTATCATTTTTTTTACACCTGTGAGATAAATCTATGCATCGTTTACTCTCACTGGCACAGATGTAGACTCTTGATAAAACTGCTGTAGGCAGTAGGAGTATCTTTTTTACTCGCCTCTGCAAACTCCAACTTATACCAGCAGGAAAATGGAAGCATTGCACTTTTATTACTATTTCGAGTGGGAATCAATGGCAGTGTTGACAATGTAAGAGCTCCGTCGTAACTTTTTCTGTATCCCAGATACTGCAAACTGTAAAATAAGTCAAAACTTAGTGAGATAGGAAAACATCCTTATCTACCTCATGAGGAGTCACTGTTGAAGGTAAAGCAGCGGCTAATCCACATCACATGCACAACATATATGGCTACAAAGGGGAAATCAGATTCAACCTGACTTATTCTTCTCCAATTTACACAGAATAAGGGTTTGGAGTTTCTCTGTGAAAACATTAACAGTGCCTTTTCCTTATCCCCTCTCCATCTTTACCCAAAACACTATTGAATAAACGACATTATGTCCCAAAAGGACCTTTCTGGCTAAATGGAGAATAGATACAAATAAAAATGAATGCAAATTAGTGGATGAAAAAGGGGCCGATAAGCAAAGCACTCATAAAACTAAGAGAATAATGAGTGGTCAGTCACTCATTTGACCTCACCAATGGTACTGCTTGTATTTTCGACCGTATTAGTGTCAACAGGGCACAGCATTTAGAGGCTGGCAGATGTCTATTACCTGACAACTATGGAACCTACTTATGCAGGTGGAACAGCTGGAAAAACACGAGGAAGACTGGGCAAATGTATGTTTCATGTAATCATCTTGTTTTTGTGTTTTATTGTATGTTTATTAAATATGACATGTGTAACAACCTACTCTAATGTGTAGAAACCCTGTCTCTGAGCGGTTACTGGCAAGCAGCTGCCGCACAAACTTCAGATATTTTGGACAACTCTGTCATGTTCATCCATCTGATCATCCTCATCTTTCTGATCATCTTTCAGTGTATTTTCAGTGATTTCTTCAACATTGTTTTTGTCGCTTTATGTGTATCACAATGAAAAGAAGGACAGAAAATATTGAGTCGACATACTGCTACATAGGGCCATAGCAACCCTTACATGTAATTATCCAGAATGCATTGTAACGTACGCAACAATGGAAGTGTACCCGGAAAATAAATTTTCTAAATTTATAACAATTAAACAGAATTGAGTATTTGAGGTCGTGTATTCATGTTTTCGTGGACAGATTTTGCTTAAAATTTCAGAAAACTTCAGAAATATAATCAGGAAAGGCGATTACAATGCAGGTTGATTTAGATCACATCCAGGATTTTTTAAAAAGAATTCTTTACTCTAAGAAGAAAGCTATAATTTCACCTTTAGAGCTTTTAGCTCAGAAATTATGCCCATGATCGTTGGCAAAAAAAAAAAAGACAACAATGGCTTAGGGGAGGTCTGGGCTCTCTGAGTGCTTCTAGTTAAGATCATGATTTTATAGCTGAATCAAATGTTTATCCAACAAGGTCGACTGTTCCTGCTAATCTCTTTAAACCCATCTGTGTGTGTCTGAGCCTTATTTGGGGCTTAAATAAGGGAGCAGACAGCACGAAATAGAACTACAGCACAACACTTCTATATGAGGTAGTAAATGTGTGGCAATATAGTAGTATATATAGTAGTATTTTTGTCTAGCTATCTCAAAAAAAGCCCTTTGCAGTCGGTTAAGTTTTCAGAGGCACATCAGATGTACAGTAAAGAAGTTGAATGTTTTACACGAAAGTCTACTGTACATACATTTTCCAACCAAACCTCACTTTGTGATCAGATTTAGCCTGGATTAGCATATAAATTTCAGTGAATAGCCAATTTTATCTTACCTAAAAAAGGACAGTAAAAAAAGAAAAGAGACAGTAAAGAAAGCGGTTTCAGGTATAGTTGCCTCTGTTAAAAAGTGTCCTAATTATCTATTTATCTATGAAAAATACCACTTGCCATCAGCAGCACAGTTATCAGTAACTGTTGGCATAAGTATATGAATGACAAGTGAAACAGTTTTTGTGTAAATTTTATTGTGCAATGAACAATGTTGGAATGAGTGTCATAGTTTTTTTTAATTGTCTGAAAAAGATTCAAGAAAAAACAACTAAATGGTTTCTATGAATAATCATTTTTCTGACACAGCTGCATGAAGTTCAGTTATGGGATTTGCTTAATGATTAATTATTGAGCTCTCGTTTAAAAACAGAACATCAGAATCTTCACAGTTAGATGAAAAGACAAGGTCGCTTTTGGGCATCTGCTTAAGAACTCAGGTTTTCTTTTACTGCAATGAGAAATCAAAAGGAAAATGTTGCTTTAATCAGGTCAAGATACTTTCTTTTCCAATACTAGATACTATTTCAAGACAACTCTGCAGTTTGGCCTGTCAGTTAGTCTTAGTAGCATCCAATTAAAACAGACAGTTTATCTCCAGTAATTGTGTCAAGTTGTATCCAGAATAATGAGCCTCAAAGTCAGAAGCCAAGACATCAAATGATTTGCTATGGTTAAACTAATCTTTGTACATTCATTTTGACACCGGTGAAGGAGGAGACAACCTAGATGTAGAGGCAGGTGTGGGCACGGCTCGACATCCATGTAAATATTTAAGGACATGCCAGTGTTGTTATCAAGAAGTGAAATGAAAGATCTCGTATTAAAAATGTTAGGGGATAAGTAATTTTGTCCAGTTTTACAGTTTCAGTTAGTTATTCAAGGTGCTCCAATTAATTATTAGTTTTAATTAGAAACTAAAAGTTGGGACATGATATAAAGTTGCAGACTCTCCAGGACATTTACATAAAAAGCGTATGTAGTTGTATGATTGAAACCAAAGCTATTAATGTGTTTTTACCATATTTATGAACCAGACTCACTTTGTGGATAGTTTCCCTATCAGTCATACAAAAATATAATTTGAACCATAATTAAGTAGAAAGAAGTCTGAAGAATATGAAAATTAGATGATCCTCAGCAATGTAAAGAAAATTAAAACTGTTTTATTTGGAGGTCTGTGGTTTAGAGGCAAATACTTACAGATGTTCATGATTGATCAGATTTTTTATCTTTATCAATTTTTACATAAACAGTTGCTTTTAGGGTTTATAGTACACAAAATACATTTAAATCTCATATAAACTTTGTGGAATTTGTATGTCTGTAAAAAGTCTGCAAGCGAAATGTGTTCTAACTGCTGATGCTGCTGTCTTTGCAAAACTCAAAATAAATCTTTTATCTCAATAAGATGTTTGTTCTAATTAAATCAAGGTTCTTACATTAATGGAAAAATTAAATCTACCAGTTACCAGTTCAGTGCATAAAAGGTTTAAATAAACATATTATTGATTAAAATTGTCTATAAATTTTGTACTAAACAAGTTTGTGTTTTACAAATGTAAAGCGAGTGCAGCTCTTTCTTGGGGCATTTATTATCAGCGGTAAGTATGCCATGCTGAACGGGGCTTGTAGGTGCAAACTCATACAGAACTCCAGACACAGGCATAAATGCTACATAATGCAAACGCATCAAATACAGACATGTTGAGCTACGGACGTGCAGAACTATCCAGCAACGCCTCCTCAACACATGGCAAGACAGAAAAAGACAAAAAAAAGGGTGCACAAAAAACAACAGGAAGTTTCAGAAGATGGCTGTAAAGGAGTGAGAAACAGTGAGGCCAGGCAGCTGAATCTGAAGGATGTGCGATGAGTGAGCAGCAGAAAGCCAGAGGAGAACGCCCGCATGTAGATATTTTTGTTTTGGCTTTGTCTGCATGCTGACTGAGTGTGTCTTCCCCTGCTGTTAGCTATGATTTAACTCTGCTGTGGCGCTCTTGCACCTGATTCTGTCACACAGTTCTGGCTGTCATATCTTAGTTTCTCTTTGGCTTTTCACAAGTTACGGGATATTTCCAAGCTGTTTCTTTTGTCACTCTCAGCTGAAGTTACCTTTAGTTTGAATAATGCTAATTGTGAGATTAAAGTGTTTGTAACTGGGTTTCCTTTTTTCTAGAATCTAGACGAGGTGATAAAGCGTGAGAAATGAACATGAACTTGCCCCTTTTCAACCGAGCTGATTCCAGTGCTGGTTCGGAGCCAGAGCCAGACTTAGCACTGTTTTTTTGGTTTTCGACCGCCTTAGCACCGGCTCCTGGCTCTCAAAACTGGTGCTATCCTGGCACCAACTCTTTCCTGGGCCAGAGTTGGAACCGGCTCACGTAGCGGCTGGGGGCGGGGCTACATGGCCACAGTGAAACATGCCGACACCGGTCCAGCGTCTCCATACCAGGAAATGGATAACGAAAACTTAAAACCGGGTCGCAGGGGGAGACCCACCATCTCTTTTTCCCACCGGTTCTTTCGAAGCACCAGAGTTGAACCAACTAAGCTCTGGCTCTGGCACCAGCACCTGCTCCTCGTTGGTGGAAATGAGGTATTGGAGAAAAAGGCTTCAGTTTTCTGGGAGCCTAAAGATCGGACTCTGGAGCGATGGAAAAGGTCACATGGTCTGATGAGTCCAGACTGACCCTGTTCCAGAGAGATGGAGCATCGGGGTAAGAATAGAGGAGGAGGAAGTGATGCAGCCATCATGCCTGGTGTCTGCTGTACAAGCCTGTTGGGTCAGTCTATGATCTGGGATTACTGATGCAGTTAGTCAGGTATAGGTTTAGGTCTTGGTTCATTATATATTCCGAGAGGAAAACATCAGGATTCACAGGGCTCAGATTGTGGTTCAGAGAGCAGGAGACGTCATTTCCACACCACAGAGTCCAGACATGAACCCCATGGAGAAACTTTGGGATGTGCTGGAGAAGGCTTTGTGCAGTGGTTGGACTCTCCCATCATCCATACAAGATGTTGTTGAAATATTAATCCAACATGGGAGGAAAATAAATCTTGAGACATTGCATAGGTTTCTATAAAAAATGCCACAGCGAATGCTGCCATAATCAGAGCTAAAAGCGATCCAACAAAACATCAGTGTGTGTGACTTGCCTTTTCGGCCAGGCAGTATACAAAAACCTAATAACACATCATGAAAGGGTGTGTTATTAGGCAGGCAGCAATAAAGCTCCCCAAAAAGACAAAATCAGAAAACCACAGTTATATTCTAAATAAAATATACAAATATTTTTGTTACCTTTAACAAGGCTGTATTACCATTTAGGCCATCATCAGGTATGTGGTTGTTACAGTGCATGTTTTCTAAAAGAAAGAAAATGCAAAGTCAGCCACATTTCGGTATGTTGCGATGGGTAGAATGAGCTGTGCGAGTCTGGAAGTTACAAATTAATTCACGTGAATTCATTTATCAGTGATTGTAGTTGATGCACATTTAGAAAGATTTTCTTTGCAAACAAAAGAGGAAACTGATAGTGTTAACTTAACAGGTTCAAAATTGCAGAAATTTGCAGGATAACGTTGAGAAAATGTAAAATCATTGCAGAAGCTTTGAGAGGTTTTCTTCATTATGCCAATCATTATATTATCACCAGACATGCAAGATGTGTGGTTTTCATTAACACAAAAAAACCCCAAAAAAGCCATCTTAAAATGATGAGGGAATAAAAATAAGGATTTGACTCTATTAGACGTAAGGAATACATAGAAAGCTTGTGTTTTTATTGGTTATAACAATTTTATAATTAATGCAAAAGTCAAAGTCATGGACAAGAGATAAGGAATGTTTTTTTTTTTTTTTTTCATTTTATGATTTTAAATCGATGCTAAATGTGCTTCTGTACGATTAAATTCAAACAATAGCGTTCATGATGATGTGCATCATCTGTGAAAACACTAACAACACAGCAAGTGTGCTCACTAACATACACACCTGGGGACAAACAAAAACCTCTGGGTGCATATAAATTTAGAATTGATTATCTTAGATGTGCAACTGCATCCCTGCCTATGCAGAAATCCAAATTCCCGACGATTCGCGGTAAAAATGGAAGGCAGCGTCTGCGCATCATAACGTTTTTCGTCTCCAGGTTAAGATCGCTGTAACCAGGATGGTTAGCCAGCTAGCCTAGCCACCTGCTAACGCAGCCGCGGCGGAGCAGCATAGAGCGGAGCGTTAGCCCGGCTAGCCACGGCAAAACAACAACCACGCAGCGGCAACACGTTTGGGATGCCAGTGCAAACAACAATTGGGGAAATCCCGCAACAACGTACCATTTTTTTACAAGTCAAGCCTGCAGAGATTTCCCGGTTTAATACCGTCGTAGGTTAGCTGCTCCTTCAAACGTGAGGTCCCTCTCTTCGCATCGGCGAGCGGTTCTCCGATGTTCTCTTGTTCCAGCGCTGGGCTTCCAGGGGCCGAAAATGTGCGGTCATTAAAATGGCCAGAAACTGTCCTTCAACCCATGAACTGCATCGTTTCACACATTCATTTATCAGACTCTTGAAGCATCCTCTCGACTGACGAGAAGGTATGCATTTTGTTATTAATGGGTAGCTAGCTGTCGGCTAGCTCCGGAGCCCCTGCCCGCGCACGGGAACGTGAATACACTCGAGTTAATTGGCATGCTCACAACACACACACACACACACACACACACACACACACACACTGGCTGGTGAGGATGGCTTCAAAGTATCAGCAGAAAAATATATTATTCTGAGTCTGGAAAAAAAAATCTGTTGATTTTCTTTTCTAAAATTATTATTAATTAAAGAAAAAAATATCTATATCTTATCACTTTGAAGAGGTTACATACAATAATTCCTTGTTTTACACAAACGTGGATTAATTTAGCTGATCATCCTGATTTGAAAATAATGTTAGGAAATGAATATGCTCAAATAGCAAAAGTGCACAACAAATGATACTAGCAAACATGCATGATTTACAATTTATGTAAAGTACAGAACATGTCCTGCAACCAAACAATGCATAAGCTTTAATTAACCTAAAAGACATTTAAAATAATATAATGATACAAATCTCATTATTACATGTCATTAATTAATTTACTCATATATTTATCATTCGGAATTCTGTACTAATATACACTACTAAATATTTACTCATGGTTATTTAGTCAGTTTATCTGGCTAAAATATAATTTGTATGGCTGATTGTTTTTATGTACATCTTCTGTCAAGGAAGAACGTATTTTGTTTTTAAAACGCACAGTTTTATCAAGCAGGTCAGTTTTATCAAGGTATGGGAACGTGTTCTCAGCACACGCCTTCGCACACGGACGTGAATTGCGGTTGCAACCGTTTTGTTTACACCGGAAGTGCTGGCTAAAGCCGGTAGAAATTGAAATTGAGTCGATGTTTCTCTGGCTGCTTAAATAAGACATTAAATCCCGATTATTTGGGCTAGTTTACTCATCTTGGATCTCTAAATTATGTCTTGATTATTCAGGATGTTGGTTGGCTACAGCAGCAGCTCGGAGGAGGACAGCGAGGCTGGTGAAGTGACAGCAAAAACTTCTCAAAGTGAAAGCTGTTCCCAAAAAGTGCAGGAGGACAATGATGATGGGGAGGATTTCCCAGCCAAAAAGAAACCAAGAATCGAGGAATCGGTTTCCCAAAAAAGGTGCGTTCAATGATACCTTTGAGAGATGTAACTTGTGAAACGCGTTATCCATTTTTACAAGTTTATATTTGCTCATTTCAAGCACACGAGAACTCCAAGTGATTTACACAACACATTAAAACACAACAACAAGCTGCAGAGAAAGTGTTAAAAGTACAATATAAACAAACAAAATGTAATTTAAATAAATAAATGTAAGAAATAAAAGTTAGTTTTTGAGGACAAAATTACGTTTGGCACAAGTTCTGATCATTTAAATGTCTTCGTCATTTTTTCATTAATCTCTAAGTGTAATCAATTCCATCAATAAATAGAGAACACTGATTTATAATTTATAATTCTCACAGAGCATGGCAGGTTACTGACATTTATGGTTAATTTCAACATTTAGATTTACCAGAATGAATCGCTGACTGACTTCCTGAGTAATGTTTTTACCAGGGCTGTAACAATACACAAATTGTTTACGGACTTAATTACAAATGTCTGTTTAAATAACTGCAGTTTCTTGATCCAATGTTGTAACATCTCAAAATAAGGGAAGATCTTCAGATATTTCCATCATCAATGTTACAAAAACAATTACTGACAGAAAATATTCTGTTAACATGACCCCTGCTTCAATGGAAACGCATGTTGGAGGATCTCTGTGGAGAAGTTGAGCACAGATCCACCGAGCTTTCAACGCTGATGCATCATCAGAGGACACATTCATAAAAACTTTGTATTGTTTGATACAAACGATACAGTGCTCACGGTTCGGTACACACTCCGTATTGAATATCAAGTATATCAAGTATTGTTGCACGCCTAGTTTTTACAGGAGAACTAAATATTTAGGGATAGATATTTAAGGATCAACCCTTAATATTTTTTATGACTGATTTTGCAGATTTTTCCCGTCTCCCTCCAGAGAAACTTCCTAATTTACATGATAGAAATGACACAATGAAACGTGATGTTACAAGTCATGTTTTTATTCATGAAGAAACATTTATTGAAACTTAAAACAAAATCTAAAACAAGAAATGTTACATAGCATGTAACAGCTTAATTCTCTTGTTTAAGTTAAACATTTCAACAAAAATGAACAGAAAAACGTGACCACTGGACAGTTTTTATTTTCGTAAATAATTTGTTAAAAAAATGAAAATAGGAATCAACCGTTTGGACTCAGAGAAAGTGATGAGCAGTGCTGTTGAGGCTGATTCTGCAGGCTTCCCACTACTCTGCTGGTTGAAGGGGGCACCCTCTGCACGAGGACTGCAGCGTCTTCAACAACACAAAGCTGCCTGCGGATACCTGTCTGTAAATGATGCCCAGAAAAAGATATTAGCAAACACCAATGCTAATAAAAAACGCAAATATCAGCGTGATATATCGACCCACCGATGCATCAGTCTATCCTTAATGATATTTTTTGTTGTATCTGCTTGGTGATTATATGAGTAATCATTTTTGTAATCTTAAATTTCTCAGACTCTTTGGCATGTGACTGAGATTGCATGAGAAACCTTTATGATGAATCGCTAATTACGTGGTTATTAACATCTGGTTAATAAATTTGTTTATGCTGCCTGTTACTTTTTGGTGGAAATTAAATTGATTGACTCCATGTTGACTGGTTTTGTGCAGACTGCCTCTTCCTGGCTGCCTCCTGGCCATGTTTCCTGATGAAGAGGATCCACAGACTGAAAACAGCTGCCTTCATGGTGGACGCATCCGCTCCTTCAAGCACGAGAGAGGAAACTGGGCCACTTATGTTTACTTGCCATGTAAGACTGACACTAAGGGTTTTTTTTTACCTTTCCTGAAGAAAATGTTTCAACATTGGCTTTCTCTTGTTGTGTGTGTGATTTCTTCTCTCCTGTGTATCAGACCATCCAGAAGAGGAGTTTGAGGAGCTGCTGGAGGAGCTGCTCTCAGTGGCGGGGACTCGAGGTGTGGATTTGACCCCGCAGGAGGAGTTCCACCTCAGCCTGTCTCAGACGGTGATACTCAGACACCACTGGATCCAGCTGTTCACACAGAGCCTCAAAGCAAGCCTGGCTCACTGCAAGAGGTCGGTATGCCGCGTACACTGTGCAGTATCTGGACAATTAGATCCGACAGACGAGTGTGTGTGAAGCAGAAAAACGTAAAATGATGTCGTATGTTGAGTTTACAGTTTTTCTCATCCCAGCTGTTTGATGTTTGCAGGTTCGTTTGCTCAGCAGGGAGACTGAAGGTGTACTGTAATGCTGAGAGGACGAGGTACAGTCTTTCAAGTCTTCTAATGTCTAATTTTCTCCAAACCTTAATATATTTTACTCAGTATATGAGATTAATTTAACTTGAATTTTCACTTTCAGCTTTTAAAAAGGTTGTTCAGACACAAATTGAACCATCGGAAATAGCAAAAAAAATTAAAACTGAGTCAGACAGTCTTAAAACTCTCTAAAAAAATTCTTGGTCTGAAGCAGATTTTTAAATTTTTTGTTATTTCTAACGTGAGGTTAGAAATATTTAAAAATAATTTTAAATGTATCTGTATATTTTTGTGCAAAAATATTCATTACATATCTATGTAGTATGGACATAAGAATTTAATTAAACAACTTGTGTATGTACTGCAATGCTGAGAGGACGAGGTACAGTCTTTCAAGTCTTTTATTGTCTAATTTTCTCCAGGTCTGAATTAATTTTACTCAGTTGGCACATTTGCTTTGCTATTTAATGGAAAAAAATTAATGGATACTGCAGAAGTCTAATGTGACCCAGTTTGCATAAGAGTTTAACATTTTATTTAACTCTATAAAACCAAACGTATCATATTTGATACATATGTTTCTGACATTTTGCATCACTTTATGGTGAAAACTTTGCCCAAAAGTCTGCAGAATACAAAATGAAACTTGTCTTCTACCCACTTATGGATGCCAGGAAGCAGAAGACTGCACTACAGTATATTAATTTTGACTTGTCACATAGTAATGAATGGCAAACATAGCCACCCCCAAAAAAATTATTTTCTTACACATTAAGTTAAAGGGGTAAATATGTACTTCAGATTTTATAGATTAGACTTTTTTCGCCAGGTTAACAGTTTGTTTGTTATTCCCAAACACAAGGGTCAAACTGCAAAATGTATGCAAGCAAATAAGATATTAAAGGAAAAAAAGCCAAATTAATTCCAGTAATATGAAATAATAAGCATTGTGGGAGCCGTTTTTTACTAAGCTAGTTGGAAACGATTTACTGAAACGGTCTCATGCAACAGGCACTGACAACATCCACCCCCAGGTTCATCTATGAACACGCAGATCAGTGGACATTGCACAGCCAC
>JAVQJG010034119.1:0-16360 GCA_036024015.1 Craterocephalus amniculus
TCTTCTTCTTCTTCTTCTTCTTCTTCTTCTTCTTCTTCTTCTTCTTCTTCTTCTTCTTCTTCTTCACCCAGTGTGCACAGGGCAAAGCATTGAAAGCTTAGATTATTCTGGTCAAAGCCAGGAATGAGGTCAGCACAGTGGGAGTCCTTCTAGTTGCAGCTGAGCCAGTGAAGCTTGTCAATGGGTATTTCAAAATCTGGTTAAGCTAGATTGGAAATATAAACAATGATCAGCAGCAGCTCTATCGGCAGGTGCTGTTTCTGTGCAGGAGCTGTTTGGCATGTACTTAAAATTCAGGGAATTATATCGGGGAAGTAAGTCGCTAGAAGGGAACACGCTCATTTTGCCCGTCAGTGGGAGAAGTCTGTGTGAAAACGAAGCGCCAGGAGACGGCACAGTCTATTCCTGGATAGATTTACTGAAGCTGGTGAGGAATTACTGCTCTGAGGTTAAAGACAAATGAATAAAGCCATATAATGTTGAAACTTACCTGTTAAATTACTGCTCTGTTCTATTAATCTCGATGCGCTATTTTTGTCTCAATACATTTTTAGGATTTTGTAAAGCAGTGACATACAGCAGGTGCACTGGCTCTGGCAAAGGACCAGAGATAAGGCAGATTTGTAATAGTCCTTCAATAATCAGAGGGTTCAGGGATGTGACTTTTCTATTTATTAAATATCATTGACTAAAAAGACATACAACTTTAATCAAGGTAGGTCGGGGAAAAGCAAACAAACAAAAAAGAAAACTCACCAGAGTGTTTGCAGCTATATAGCCATGGGCTGTCTTGTCTGAAAGGAAAAGAAAACATCTTTATAGAGGTAGCATGGTAAATACAAAATGTGTCTATGACGTCTCCTCTGACTTTTACCTCCCGATGTGAAACTCATGTATTTCTGGTTGTTGACGGTCTCTTTGGAGTCATAGAATTTCAATACGTCTAACACAGCTTGTGGGTTCTTCTTCTGTTCCAGCTTGGTGATGTTCGAGGTCTGCAGGAGCCGCGCCCATTGCTCTGGGATGCCCTGCACAGTCAGACAGAAGTCCCATGTTAGAAGTTTTAAAAATGATGTAGCTTCAAAGTTAATATCCAAGTTTTGCCTTGAGGAATGATTGTTGGGGCTTGATTATATGTGGATGTCAATGTTGTGTTTCTGGTGCAACAAAGGGGTCACCAGGATATGACAGGTCATTCCAATGAAAATATCCCACAGAATCTTGTATTAAGAAGTAGTTTTCAACAAATAGAAATAAATCTTATGAAAATGCGTAAAATTTAATCTTTTTATTGAACAGACCCTGTTTGTGTTCATTTCATTTTCATGCAGTGCAACAATAGTAATGGTTTTTTCATCAAACCCTCAATAGTAAAGTTAGAGTGATTTCTTATATTTCTGTGTGATTTGTTCAATGTCTTTTAAAAGGATAAACAAAGATTTTCTTTCATGTCAGCTGTGCATATTTTGACAGCAAAAGTAAAACTCGGCCTTGCTTAAAAAAAGCCTTCAAGTCTGTGAAAGAAAGAGTATCATAAAGAGGCTCAGAAAGAAATTATACTTGGATGGGGATCAAGGGACAAAATCAACAGTAACACACACTGTTCTCTAAGGAAACCATGAAATAAGTGAAAGCAAAGAGCCCGGTTTACAACTGCTTTAACTGAGCTCTGTGTGCCAGCAACACAGCTTTTCACATGAACAAGGAAGCATTTATCACTGATGCCATCCGCAGCAGAGACCAAGCATTTGGAAGTCAAATGAATCAGAACACATAATCCATAGTGTAAAGGTTGTTTTATGGGGAGGCTGAACACAGGAGTCAAACTTTACACGTTATTTCATGTGAAAAAATGAACTTAAAAGCCCCTGAAACTTCAATACAAGTCAGCAAGATTTTTGTTTTTTATATATATGGTAATATAATCCTGTACAAGTTCCATCTAATGGGGAAATAAAGTGATTGTCATTCAAGTCGCTTGAGTTACCAAATTAATACATTCAATAAAAATGTGACTGTGGGGAATTGAGATTTTAGAAACGGGAGGTGAACTTTAGAAGCACATCAGCCCTTATTCATGAACCTGGCTGTCAGGTGAAAGGAATACTCACCGTGAATTCTCCCGTTACAGCATCAAAGCCAACATGAATGGTGTGTTCAAAGTCTGAGGGCAGGGATATCTCAGGACGTTCCTTCTCCTTCTTCTTGTTTGCTTCAGAGGTTGGGTAAAAAACATGATTACAGGCTTATTTCTAATGTTTTGGAACACCTGAAACTAGCGTAGCTACATGAACCAGTGCTGACTGGAGTGTGAGGCGAAGGAATGATACTTACTCTTGTCTCCTCCGGGGAAGATGGATCGCAGGCGGACTTTCTTGTTTTTCTCTTCGGGAGCCATTGGAAGCGGTTTAGATGCGTGATTCACTGATGAAGAGTCTCTGGAACTACTGTTCATTCTCAAGGGGGGGGCTGGTGGTTTCTCTTCAATATCAACACTATCAGACATCTTTAGTAGCACTCACAATGTCCTGGAAAAAAAGAAATAGAGAGACACAGGAGCAGAGTGAAAAAGCCTGCACAAAGTGAGAAGAGACTGAGAAAGTAGTTAAGTTTACTCCTCTGGGATGCAAGGATCTTAACAACTGTATTTTAACTTATTCAATTTCATAAAAACAAAAACTTTGGAATGTTAAAGCGGATCACAATGATATGCATTCATTCATCAATCTGCATTTCAACTAGAAACTGTAAAATATATCAAATTTTGAAAATGACATCTTGTATTAGATGGTAACTGCATGTCAGAGGAATGTGTTGCAACTAATTAGTTTCACTGGAAACCAGTCAGCAAAATGACTGGAAATAAGAAAAGCACCTTAGAGAGGCAGAGTCTCTCAAAAGTAAGTATGGGCAGGGGTTTAGCATTCTGCAAAACTACATCTCAATACACTGTGGAGAATGTCAAATTGGGAAGACTTTGGGTATCCAATTATCTACAGTCCTTAATATCATCACAAGATTTTAGGAATCTGGAAACATTGCTGCTAGCAGTCCAAATGGTCGAAAATTAATTTGGGATGCCTGTGATCTCTGGGCGCTCAAGAAGCCTGCAGGCATGTTTCTGTTGTGGAAATCACTGCATGGGTGCAGGAACGCGTCCAGAAATCAGTGACTGTAAAAAACAGTTCACTGTGCGATCCACAAATGCAGGTTAAAGCTCGACCATGCAAAAAAAAAAAGCCATATGTGAATGAAATCCAAAACCACAAGTCTACTGTGGTTGAAAGAAGTTGGGGTTCTACACGGAAGAGTTTTTTCTATGAAATAGTAAAATCTCCCAATTTCACAGTTAATGTATTTTATATGTTATAATGTGAATTAAATACTGTATGTGTTTATGAAATTCGAAAATCCTTACACTGCTTTCTTTGATGTTTTTTGGCCTCACTTTTTTGGAAATTGGGTTTCAGTAAACCCATATTTTATAACATGCACAAAAACTATATTATAAGAATATTTTAAATCTTTCGTTATTTTCTTAATCAAGGTTGCCTGCAGATGACAAACATTCTTAGGAAACTCTTTGCTTTTCTGTAACCACAGGATAACCTGTATCATGTACAGAATAGTTTGAAATTGGCCATTTTGTGCAATAACAAGTTCTCTGCACAGATACTTCAGACAGGAAACAAAACATCGTGCTGTGTGAGTGGGGGAATATCCAGAGCCGAGGTGGAGTCAGTTCAGCTGTGAAAACAGTAAGCAGGAGTAACTCTAAGAGAATCTGGCAGGGGCGAACGCTTCCATCACTCTCATCTCCCATCTGGCCACCCGACTACCATCTTAGACTCCTTCACTGCCTCACCCTGAGGCCGAGCCCATCATGTGATGTTTAACACAGCAGAAAGCGGGACATCCAGGCTGCCCCCATAGTGAAGACCTACATTAGCCAACAAAGACACACTCGTTGGCCCTTACACAATGTGCACCGCCTGTGACAAATTACGCATGTGCGTCCACAGTGCCCTTTAGGATTTTATGTAACCATTGCCTGCACAACAAAAATCTGATGGATTACAACATACTCTTTGTTAACTTCCCAAAAGAACTGGTTTTGAATAAAGAAATTAGATTAGTGAAAAGATGTAACACGATCAGAAGCCATAATCGAATCAAATGCGTCTCCAATAACGGCATTATCGCTCAAGACTTCTCCACGTCCTGTCCACCCTTCTTGCATTTCAAAAGAGACTCCTTGTGCAACATATTTACCAGTAATGTGTCATTTCCTCATGAACCTGTTTGGGCAGGACAGCAAAACTGATACTGAAGCATCTCATTGTTTTCCTAATTGTAAAGAGACTTTGACTGTGATGCACCGATAAAGCCAAATCAGGAAAGACCCTCTTCTTCTTTGATACAAGTTTACGCAGACAAATTAGATAAAATTTTGTTACGTCCTTCAATGTGAATGGAAACTACAAGTTTATGTACACGTTAGACTTAATAAACTGAGTTTATTCCTGTTACTCATCTACCCTGACAGCTTTTTCGTTCCTTCGATATCAGTACCGATGTGTATTCATATCTTAATGGGTAAATGTGAATGTATTATTCATACAGTCCTGACTAAAAAAATATGTGGCAGCTCGTTTGATGTTGAGAAGTTTTCAAGATCAAACACCGGTGTAAGATAAAAAGATATACGAAGACAATCTTGCTGCTTCTTAGATTTCGTAGTATTTTTCATTGTCCTTTGAAAGCCTTGTGATACAGAGCTGCACTGCAAAACATGCTCTGTGAATTTTTTGTTTTTGTTTAGTTAGATAAACTGTAAAATAATGACCGAGGGAAATTATTGGGTTGATGTCAGACCATTGCTCAACTCTGAGTCTGTCAGAGATGGCTGGAAATAATGTTTAAATTCTTGTCTGAGTTGAAGAGTGGTGAATTTTAAACATGAGCAACACAATAAAAAGGAAAAAAATGGCAAAGTGCATTGCTGCACCTGTTTTAGATCGCGATTACATCAGCTGCATTCACAAAAAATTCCCAAAATACCTTCGTCTCAAATAGATTTATTTAAAAAAGTGACTCATTCCTGACAGAGAGGCTAGCTAACGTTACGTTTTGATCCAGCTTGGCTGTAATACACCTACTCTTATTCTAACAACCAGGCAGCTACTGGAGATCCAATATGATTTTACTGTGTCTTTGTGGCATTTTTCCAAGATTTTAGGAGATATATTTGTAGCAGCAGTGTATTGTGTTGGCGGTTTATGCTGTTCTGGGTGAGTTCCAGATGAGAGTCCAGACAACATCAGAAAACAGGTCCTGTTAGGTTGCAGTTTGGGTGTGTCACTAACAACAAAACCCAGCAAAACTCTGCTATTTACAAAAGAATGACCCAGTGTTGACATAATAGAGAAACAATGAGGAATGAACAAAACCACAGTCAAACCAGAAAGGCATGGTGGGATGTTGTGGATGCCATGGGACGTGATGAGGTCTGACTTAGGGCCGATTTTTAATTTTTAGCCAGACCATCACTTAAAGAATGGTATATTTTAGAGTTTTACTGAACTTCATTGGTGAGACACTTGTGTATGAAAAAGATGTTTTTTTAAATGTTTTTCAGAAAACAGAAACAGGTGATGGCCCACTGGCAGACCAGTAAAACTGTTAAGGGTTAATGGGTCACTTATTTGAGCTTTTGTGTCTGTAGTAGACACAATAAACTTTTTTAATTAGAGCCAAAGAGGGCATCTTGAATAATTCAATTTAACCACTGAGTAAATTGCAAGCTCTGTCTTGTCAGCAGGTCTTCTGTTTTGTGACTCTTGATTTGCTTCTCCTAGACTGCTTGGCTCGTTCCTGGAAAGAGTTGGTCGTTGGTTGTAGAGCAGCAGTTTCAGGACCTGGCTGGAGGAATTGGACCCTTCCATAGCTACCATCTATGATTTGCACCACATGTTAATTTGACAAGGATTGCACATATGGGCTAAAGTATATGGGGAAAAGTTTCTGTTTCTTTCAAATTTTTCTTTCAAATAAACATTTCATTAAAGCATTAAAAGTTTGAACGAACGAGTCTTGCTAAAATGTCTCACCTGCAATGTTTGAGATGTCAATTTCCACCATACATACAATAACCAGAAAATTATTTTTGTTAATGGTATAATACAAAATCAGTTATTGATCGGTGTTGAATAATGCTATAACAGAGCCGGTAAAACTGTTATTCATTTATTCCTTCACACCTGGTGATGGAAGCTACTGTACATGTGTAGCTACTGTATATCTGCTCTGGGGAAGACTGATGAAAAGGTGGCAGCCAATCCAATTTCAGTGATCAACTTACCTGAAAGCTTGCTTGGTTAACTTTTAGGCTACATCAGCAGGCTACAACAGAGAGAATCTCTGATAGCAGAAGAAGAAAGAAGCAAACAATTTCATAACACAGGTGTATGAGGCTTAAGTTTGTTTTTCACCTGCCTCCGACGACCCCAGCAGCCTGCTGTGTTGCTTGATGTCTAAAAATGGTTTATTCTTGAAGGCCCAGACATTACCGATTCTTCACTCACATAAAAAAACTGACCTATTTGCTTTGCAGACTGACAGGCAGCGAGCTCTGTCCCAGAAAAAAACAGCTCCTCTTTCTGAAACACACACAGGCTGGTCTGAACATTACTAAACAACTGCATGTGAGGCTTTTCCCTGAAACTGAGGATATGTTCATGAGGCCAAACTGCTCCAGCAGACAAAGCAAACAGAGTTATGTCACTTATAACAGCATCTGAATGTAGAAAAGCAAATACATAATGACCCATATTTTTGCTAAATCTATCATACATTGAACTTTGCATGTCTAATTACAATGTCAGATTTTGACAATGATACTTGAAGGTGTACAAGTTTCTAAAAAAAACAAAAAAACACACACACACACACAAGCTTAGATATGACTGTGGGTGTCTTCACATTTCTCTTCCATAAAATATTAAACTATCCATGAAGAGCAGGTTTTCTTGGCTCTTTCAAACATTAATGCAGAATTTGAATGGCTAACACAGGAAAAGACTCTAATCTTGAGTCCATGGCAGCCCAGTAATGGCCCTGCAGCGGGGGGAGGGTTCTACGAGCTCGGCTCTTCATGCCCCTGATTAGGACTTACTCTCAGTTTGACTTGGCTTCAGCATTGGCTGCACTTCTTTGAAAGATGCTGATTACTTGGATGGAATAGACAGTTCGAGGGCATTCAAAGCACATGTATAAATCAGGGATACTCTTCTGCCGCATTGTTATCTCTTTTATCTCTGTGATGTGCATACTGCTCTTTCTGACCATTGTTGAGTTTTTTTCACAAGCTGCTACAACACAATCTTACTTGATACATGCAGATACAAAGAAAACTTGAAAGAGACGACAAACACAGACATTAAAAGAATGTGGGTTGACGAAACACACATGTCAACATGTTTCCACCCTCTCACATGGCTGGCCTCTCAAGGTCAGAATAAAACAGCCAGAGTCACATTGCAGACGCTGTGCAATCCCATTTCATTTCAAATACAGGCTGGGCTGGGGGAGGAAGAGCCCAGTGTTCTGTTAAAGAAGGATCCCTTTTAAAGGGAAGTTTTACTCACAGTCACATTAGAGAAACCTAATGTGGTCAAACAAATCTACAAAATCCCACAAGCTTTACCAGACCATAGCCAAACAGTAATTTTGATGTGGATATACTCATGCTTGAACAGTAACTGTGAAACTTTAGTCTGCAGACAGTGCTTCTGTAATGGTCCGTTATGGTTAAAAAATACTTTTGTTTGTATGGCATGGATACATTATATACAACATAACAGATATGAAGATGTTCCACACAATCAGAATTGTTATAAGCCCAAACAAAGAGAAAACATCTGATAAAGCTCATTCAACAAAAGGCTTAGATCTGCAGGGGATTTATACACCACAATCCCAGCTCAGAATACACGTCCAGTTTCCACAATTTTATCTCCACAACTTTAACTTCAAAATTATGCTGGATTTGTTGGGGTTCATCATGCTACATAAATGATAGCATATGATACAGAAAATTTGAGGAAACTTCGTTTCCTTCATCCTTCATCGTCAAACAGAGTAACAGAAACAGAATAATTAAAAAGTCATAATAGGTGAATATAAAACATGCTTTGAGCGTAAGTAATAAACTAATCACATAGGCAATAATAAAATAAACAAGCAATAATTGTTCTGGTGATCTAATCAAAAAACTATATTTAATAATAGTTTAGTAAGCATCTAAAGGTGTACTTTTTATCAACAGAACTGGAGAGAGGAGTTATGACTAACAAGACAGGGGAGGTGATGAAGAGAGTGCAAGAGGAAGGATGGCAAAACAGCTGGAAACAGCTGACGGTGTCAAGCAGTTAAAACTTTCAAAACTTTAACAACTCGGTTATACTTGCTGTGGATATAAAAACAAAAATAAATAATATAAGCTACAAATAGTTTAATCACATATAAAATAAAATAAACATAACCAAAAGGTACAAAAAAACATGTATAGGTCAGTATGTGCAAAACGAACAAACGGAAGTAGGCTCATTGTTAGTGAGACATTTTTATGAAGAGAAAATTACTTTATTCACCACAAAGAGAAACTGTAGTTTCTGTCATTTAGTGGAAATAAGAGACAGGTTTGCCACCAAAAGGAAAAAAAACAATGATGCAGCTCAAAGAAATGACAAAGACGTGACAGCAAACAGATGTTTCGATGTAAGCATTCTGTTTCAGAGACAACCGATAAGCTGACTCATCTCTAATCTAAAGCTCCTCTTACAGTTAGCTGCTCTTTCCTTCAAATTGAGTAAAAGACATGGAAAGCAAGAGACAAGAGAAAGATCTTTTTACAGTTTTTATGCAATGAAAATAATCTGACCAAATAACCTGTAGTAATCTTAGATCAAAAGAAGGTGACAACAGAAAACAGAACTTCTTATTTTCATGAGATATAAAGTTAAACATTCTGGCTCGCAACCAACATAGAGAGTTCTAGATAAAATATAGCTTATAACCAGTAAGTCACAATTGACAATAAACCATGTAATCACAATTATTTGGGTTGAAACACAACAATTTAGACAATAATATAATGTTGTGAGAATTTAGAAATCACCATGGTCTGAGCGAAAATACATTCTTTGTACGATGCTGTCATTATAGAGGTTTTCCTGTTTACACATGTAAACATCAGACATTACAATTAAACTTTCCCTTACTGGCTGGCCTAAACAATAACATCAGTGTATGAAGGAGACTGCAGAATTTAAAAAGGGAAGCAAAAAAAAAAAGACTACTTGGTTAGAGGTAGAAAACTACGGGTGGGGCTAAACACCGCAGAGGTTTATGTTGGGAAGCTGGAAACTCTTTTGCCCTGTCATGGTTTGTGGATTTTGGGATGGCTGCTCTAATTTGTTTCATTACTTATATTCTTAGTTGATTTCCCCAGTTAATCTTGGTTGCTTTTTCACCACACTCCTGGCCTCAGTTACTACAGTAATAACACTTCCGCATTTCGTTGTCATTAGATCTCCAAGCATAAAAAATTCCTTGTTTCTTATGCGTTCATCTTTGCTTTGTATAGTGCGATCCCCATTTAAATACATACTGAGATTATCTTGTTGTCATCTAGGAACATCACACCAGAGATAATCTTATTGTTGCATCAAGCCACCATAAAAATACAATAACATTGAAATAGAAATGGATATGCAGAGGTAGTGAAATAAAGTTCCAGTGCCCAGTATCGCCTCATATTGCTACTGTATGTAAATCTCTTTGTGTCCATGTAAATCTCATATCCCTATCCTTGCTGCATACTGCTTCTGGGTTGCTCACATTGAGTGTCTACCCTGATCATTTAGCACGTCAAGTTTTCCGTCTGCCTCTGGAGCCTTGTTTGCATCAGGTTCCTCCCCAGTTACAGCATAACACCTGTCATTACCTCAGCTTTTCTCTATTTCACGTGCTAAGTTGCTGTAGATTCCAGTTTGGTCATAACTTTGCTTCTGTTTAGGGCTGTTTAGGGCTACACATCACTGCTGTCAGTTATCCAAAAATAAAATGCATGCCAGCATTTCTTGAGCTTCCAGATGGCCATACTATAAATCCTCTGTTTCCTCTGCAGTATCTTGTTTGGCTCAGAAAAAGTCAGTATTTGGTGCAAAAGGGAATAATATGAACACGATTCAGAGTAAAAATAAATACATAATTAAATCAATAAATCAATACAAACACACACACACACACACAAACGGAAATAGACATTCAAAACCAGTAATTGATATAATCAAGCTCATGTAAATTATTTCAAATATTTCTCTTAAACATATTTAAAAATAATTATTAAAGTGGCCTTATATACTTTAACTATGTGTGCTTCCTTTTTTTTAAAATCAACATTTGTAAATACAGTTTATGTAGTGAATAACATATTACTGGTATATGAGCAAAGCTTTATACAGCCTTATGTAAGAATTTTCCATGCAGCTCTCATCCTTTATAAATGATTATTTCTAATTATCAAAATCAGAAGTTTCATTAAACAAACCAAACCAAAAAAAAAAAATAGTAACATTTTCCAATTTCTATTTTCGAGAGATCCACATGCTTCAGGGAAAAACTACTAAGATCCTTAAATGTGCGGGTATAAAAGCCTTATACCCATTCACAACATGCCAACTACAGCATGATTACACAATATCAAAGGCAAACCTAAATAAATGTAATAGCTGTTCCTCCACTTTAAATATCCACTCACACTGACAGTTTTATATTAAGATTATTTTGCAAATGCAGTCTGGAAACAAATAATTTCTACAACGGATTGTGATTTAAACATAATAGTATAGAAACGTACATTGATCTTGTCAAGTTATGACTAATTAGCCCAACTGTAATTAGATTGCAGGAAGAACCTTTAAACAGTAACCTGCTTTTTTTTCTCTTCAGAAGCTAAATACTCTGAGTTTCACAGAGTTCAGTAAACTTGCCACACGATCTTTCCCTGCTCGGCTTACTTTCTTTTGAATAAACCCCTGCTCACAGGCTGTGGTATAACGTTCCCTATATTCAAAACAAAGCAGAAAAAAAACTGGTTAGTTCACAATTGAGACCTATTTAATCCCCGCAGCCTATACTCCACAGTGACTCTCATTTTACCAGACATCATCCGTTACTAAACTCCCCTGCTGGGGAGGCTTGAGAGTTCACTCTGTCATTTAATATTTAGTTCTGGCAGACCTGCTCCAGTGCAGCACTCTAATGCGCATTTATTCACACACATGCACATACACACACATTCTCATTTCGTAAATCCAGATTTATGTATAAACGCTGTAAAATGCATCAGCGTGAAACCATTCATTTAAAGCCATAAAGTAAAATAACTTAATGAAATTGTAATTCAAACACATCTGCTAAAAGTCAAACTCATTATCAGTGTAAAATCTAAACTAAAAGTATTTTTTCAACTTGGGATAACATGAGTATATGTGAAAAATGAGTACTGCATGGTTTGATTGCGCCCCTGCTGTGCTGAATATGTTCACTGGATAAAATATCTAAACTAGAGCTATAACCAGAGGGGAGTATAAAATACCATAAAACAAGTGTCGTTGGGCAGGGAGCCTCCATAACACTCAAACACAGAGCTGAGGGACATTACATAACACACAGTTTATTTTCCAAAATGTATAAAACTGGTTATATTTTGTCATTAAAGTAACCAGTGTTGTTGCTACCATTGTCTATGTTTTCCTATATTCCCGTCCCTATATGCACTGTTTGCAATTTACCTTGTCCTTTACATTAATGAATAACTGAAACAGTTTATTCTGTTGGGTGATACAGTTTGATAACAATAGGCAATTACCGTAGTAATACAAAGGTAAATGGCTGTACATCAGTACAAGCTGCATTATCAAATTCACACACTCACATAGCACTTCTTAAGAATTATCTACAGCTTTATAGCCATCACACACACATTCATCCTCTGGTGATGCAGTTCAAGGGCACTCTGACATGTATTATTGGAAAGTCAGAAGTGAACGTTGGCATGCATTTAAAGCTGGACAACCTGCCACAACGTTTCCCCAGCTAATGTTAAAAATTAATTCATATGTAACCTTAAAAGAACACACCAATCTGATGATGTAGCAATGTTGTAAAATTTCATGTGATCGGCATCCAGAAAACACTTCAAAGATCCCATCTAAGATGTAAACCTATGTAATTATAAAAAATATAAGCATGAAGTCAGTTCATTATCCGCTCAGCTTGTGCCGATCAGTTGCAGCTCACCAAACAGGTTTTAAGACTCCTCCAAAATCAGCATTTCAGTTTTAAATAACATGAAGCCATTTGTGCTTTTTAGTTTGCACTTAAGTTTTATGATTTCTAATTTTCACAGAGTCAATATTTTGTCAGCCAATCTGAGTGATGATTCTCAATGAAAAACCTGTTGCAAAAGTCAGAATGATGAACTGGTTGAGATAAAGAGTTGTCTTGTCCACACAGCGCAAATAAAGCTGAACACACAAAAAATAAACCTTAAGAGGACAAACAATCACGAATATTCCTGGAATTCCTGACACCTGACTATTGGCTCTGTGCAACATAAACTTGAGGCCTATGAGGAGAATTGGAGCATTCCCGTTCCAATAAAACTCTTCCTTTCATCCTTCTATTTTATATTCCGGTTTAATCAAATTCAGGGTCACAGGGCCAATAAACAACTTACATCAGTCTAATATATGGAAACTTTAAGCCTGATAATGGACTTTATGATTACGCAAGAAACATTATTTACCTAACTTCTGAAATAAAAATAAAAAAACATCCTGTGAGGAGGGGTTTTAAATGCCCCTCTCTATTTTTATTTCTTTCTTTTTTGCCTTAATGGAAAAATTATGTCAATGCTTTATGCTCATAATGTTCTATCTCATGGCTGCTGGAGACTTATAGAAACCACAAGCAGAATCAGCCTAAGGTTGCAGTAATAGCTGACAAAGTTTATACAACCATACATCCAAACCTTTGAATATAGGTTTAACATATGTCCAATGCTGGTGGATGTAATATGTGATGATATAAAATGAATCAATGTACTGCAGAAAAAGAGCCAGTAAGAATTATAATGACAAAAATATTTTACCGCAGGTTCACCACAGGGAGACCAGTTCTCTGTCACACAATCATGATCCATATTTGGCAAATTTTTTCATTTGAAATATTTTAGTTCCCGTAGCTTAGCATTGCTATATAAATGCACAGAAAACAGACTGCCACATTCTAACTAGTCTCTTATTGGGTGACTGCATGTTGTCCTTTACTTCCTGATATTTTATAGCATTTAAGTTCCTGATTTTATATAGTTGCATTAAAAGTGCCACTGTGTGTCTGCATGTGTGGGTGGGGGTCTAATCAGTGTGGTTAGGGTGGACATGTCAAATAGCCAACTGGAGACAGTCCAGTGGATCCTCTACTGCCTTGCCAGCTGGTAGACCTGCCCAAAGCTCAGCTAAAAGTGTTAAAACTGACATTGTATTTGACAAGAGGACAAGTGAAAGTTTAGATGTTAGATATATATTTAAGCCAACATCTGAATCAACTGAGAGGTGGTGTGTTGCCACACGGTGCAGCTGTGGACTACCTCTGAGAAAAGAAAGTAAATTACTGATTATTTGGTGGATGGAGTCAACATTTCTCTGGATGTTTTTAAGTTCAGATGTGCAGTTTACTTTCAGCAGATGATTAAACCGTTATATGGTTTAACAACGTATTGAAACTTTGATTCGATACAGTTTTGAGAATCATTGATGATAATGCGATAATGCTATCAGTCATTTCTTAACCAACGTGTTACTTTCACTCTTCATCTGAAATTACACTGAGTACATTTATTATCCGAGCAAAGGAAACGCGCCTCATTCAGGTCACAAAAATCTGCAAACATAAATTTTATAAGACGCACAAATTATTAGCATATCTTTAATTTTTTTAAAAGTCCCCCAACTTAACAACCTTTTCACATTTCATCTTCTGGTTCGTCCTCCGCTCTGAAACATTCTGCACACTATTGATCGAGAGCAAAATCTTACTCTCTGAACCCTGTTCCTCTTCTGCATGATTTCATCCCTTTATTTTTCCACAGCCTCTATCCATCTGGAATATCCATCATATTGTAAAGGCTTTACCTCATTGTACTGTATATCCTGAAGCCATATTTTCAATATCTGCTTGACAAACTGGAAACAGTAGAAATCTAAAGGACTATTGCTATTTGTAGTGTACAGATACAGACAACTCCCATACAGCCACACATGCAAGTAAACCTACTCTAAGTAGCAACAGACTTCAAGTAGGGAGATTACAGAGAGAGCTGTGTCAATGTGTCAGTGTGTGAGTGTTTCCTCTGTCTCTCTCCATCCATCTCTCACTTACTCCCCCTCCCCTTTCTGAGACAAAATGGCCAGATGGCTTCCAATCCTACATGCTAATCCACGACACACAGACTGTAGCTCTGACACACCTAGCGCAAGACTGTTGCTCCACTCTGTGCCCTTAAATACACACATACACATGTGAGCAGCACTTATGCGGGTTCACTGCCCATAAGCTGTGAGCAAAAGTCCAAAACAATAACTCCACTTTACAATAGTGGCATAATTCACCCGGACTTGATCATTAACAGATGGAGGTCCCCTCGCATTTGTTTTGTGTGTGCAACTATCACATTTCAGGCAGCCCAGTTAGCCGGCTACAGGCCAAGATCAGGCTCTGTGTCTACTGCTTTTGTTAGCTGGGGTGAAGTAAGACAAGCTGTGTGTGTTGGGTTACACTGACCAGTGGAAAACACAGAGAAGTCCAGAAGAGCATGCTAATGCCCAGAAAAAAGAAAAGTTTTGTTTTATGTTGACTAAGTACAAAAAATGATGAACTGTCCTCTCTCATTTTTCACCAAAATTGAATCAAAAAGCAGCAGTTTAGGCTGACATGTGGAGGAAAAGATGTAAAAAAAAAAACATAGCTTACTACTTGTATCATATTTCTCCAAATGGTTTAGAGATATTTGGTCCTAGTGCACCTCCTTTTTACAAGCAGTTTACAACACAAAAAAGCTACAATAAAGCATTTATGTACAGTAACCAAAAAAGGTCATATTCGCTTGAAAGAGCAAAAAAAGTGACAAAGCATTTTTTTTAAATACTGCAATTTGTAGAGCAAAATGGGGATTACATCACTTTTCCAATCATTTATTGAAGAATTGAATTCACTAAAGATAATAGAATTTAAGCTACATGTTGAGATACATGAGATGTGCATTTAATCTTCTCACAGCAAAGACATAGATCAATACGTATTCTTATTAAGCAGCACATCAGTCAATACAGAGATTAAAAAATGCAAATTTTCCTGTAATGGTCGAGTGTAGATAAAGGTGTAATGAATATTTGATTTATCTGGCATATGGAGCATGACATGACCAGCTGGAATCATAGCAGGAGAGCAATGGAGAACAGTTATATAGCTTCACAGGTCTGTTAAACACCAGCTTCTTCTGCACTAATGGTGTATCACAGCACCTCAAGCTGATTGTGTGTCTGCCACGTGATTGTGAAACCGGCACTGCGTTAGATTACTACTGTGGACCTGCTCTCTTTTCTGTTAAAGCAGACACGGTGCTTGGAGGGGATGGTTTTGCTGCTTTTGACAGACAGCTTAGCTTTAAATTGA
Source organism: Craterocephalus amniculus (assembly GCA_036024015.1). Taxonomy (NCBI): domain Eukaryota; kingdom Metazoa; phylum Chordata; class Actinopteri; order Atheriniformes; family Atherinidae; genus Craterocephalus; species Craterocephalus amniculus. Next base: position 15,802 of record JAVQJG010034119.1, read on the forward strand.
TGGGAAAGCATCAAATCTAAATCAATATAGCAGACCAATGTTCAGAGGGAGTAGCACCTTCCGTAACCCATCCCCCAATTCCCATCTACAATCATCTCACACCCCCTCATTTACTGACATGACTCCCGAACATCCCTCCTTCATGACAGACAACAGGTCGCCCATCAGGCCCTGCTGCTCGCAGGATGACTGTGCTTCCTGGGAGAGGAATCTCCCACTCTTCCTACGTTGGGTCTGACACAACTGCAACCAGCAGAGCTGATAAGGAGACACGGAGTAAGCTCCTGCTGCAGTCTCATCTTCCATCCTCCTCCAGCGATAGCGGCTGTAGAAGAATCCGGGGGTAGAACAGCTCGGCTTTCACAGAACCAGCCCCCACCCCCACTCAGATCCCAAATGAAGTCAGGTGACCAGATGTTGTATATCTCGCTCTCACTACAGCCGCCATGAAGCTGCTACACACCACCATAAAGGATCAGGTCTCTACCGTGTGATAACTATTAAAAGCCTCCCCCCCTCCCCGACCCCCCCCCACAGAACACACTCCATACGTGAGGCG
>JAVQJG010034122.1:0-11713 GCA_036024015.1 Craterocephalus amniculus
AATAGTTTTAACGTTCACTTTATCACATAAAATATTTGTAAAATTATATTTCGTGGTACGAAAACAGTAGTATTCCGGCACTCAATTTACAGTTATGGGTCCTCTCTTCTGCCATTTTACTTTTGCAATGCATTCTGGGATAGAAAGCTGGCCAAAGTCCACACAAGTCTCCACCAGATGCATCCTTGATAAAAGGGGCGGGGCAAGAACACATCCGGGATTTTGTGTGTACTTGGCGAGATGCGGACTTTCGGATTGGAACAGTACTTGGGCTGTTCATGATGACGTTTCTCAAGTACACGAGAACACAAGTACACAGAAGAACGCATATTGAGAAACGGCCACTACGTGGTTGCGTCTCGCTGCTACGTCATCTTAAATCGGATATGTGGTTTGGAAACACCCAGAAGGTTTAATTTTCTCTCTTAACTCCTTCAAACTGGATTTCATTGCCAGCGAAAGAAAATGACTAACATTCTTAGAAATAGTGTAACTCTTCTAATGTTTATGCTGTTCACGTACATCCAGCGGATTCTGAAAGCTGAAAAGCTTGTATATGGCCTGTTACAGTAGTGGTGCCAAGTTATGCGTTCTAGCTTTATGAATCCAGATTATTTTAGCTGGACGAGTCTTTTTTTGCTCCAGGCCAATCAATGAGATGCATTTTTTGTGTGAAAATGTAAATAAGATCTCCAGTGGGTCAGACAGGTTAAATTAGTATAGTAACCTTTTAGAAAATGTTCTGATCAACTTGAAATTTCTTGGGATTTTTTTGTGAAGTTTCAACTTTATTTTGTCTAATTTATTAATTTTAATTCATTACAATTATTTTTATAAATTTTACTTAAAATCTATATCCAATACATATTTTAAATATTTCAAAATAAATGTATACAATTTTATACATTTGCATTCAAGTTTAAAATATAATAAAATAAAATAATAATAAAATAAAAATAAAATAAAATGACTCATTTTACATTTTATAAACCTCATATATCAAATGTATTTTACATTTTATAAATGTTCATTTTTCAAACATGATTTTATTTAAATATTTGTATATTAACCTATCACAAATTATCTAAAATAGTAAACATTTAATTCCAGGTATCTGCATTTACCTGACCACCTGAACTGAATGACAGCATAAAAACTGAAGACATATCTGGAGTCAGAAAGAAAGAACAGAACAAGTCATGCCCCTGTTTTTATTTTCTCATGAGAATATTTGCTTTTTAGCGCTAATATGTGTCTGAGTTGCATCTTCAAAACAATTATAAAGTGTTTAATTAACCCTAACGACCCTAAGTGATGGTTATCCATGTATTTGGAGGATTCTTAAAGGCACACTCCATACTTTCCAACCTCCTTTCACGCCCCTGGTAACATATGGAGATTTGCACGCTGAACTTACTGTGAGGCAAATAGGATTCAAACACATCGGCCGCAGACCTCAGAGGAACCCTTTTTGCTTAAGTGAATTACTCCCTGAAGCTTAGCCCACTTGTATCTGTAATTACCGGAAACTGAAACAGACCTTCGGATCAGAAGGTGGCCTGTCTTTGTGCGTTTTGTGGATGTTCCAGAGTCGTGGTGGACTTTATGGACTCTATAACCCAGCATTACATGGCTATGAGGACACGCAGAAGTGAAGCTCTGATACTGTACACCAAGGGAGAACCTTCTAGTTAAAAAATCCTGATTATCACTAACACTTGTTGAATCTATGACACCAAGAAAGTGGTACAGCAAAATGAGAAATCTAAGTTGGAAGAAAGACTTTTGTTCCATTGTAAAGCACCTTCATACCCAGCATCAACCCTCTAAGAACTTGAAGCCGACCACAAATAGGAACTCTTTAAAATTGTGGATAATGAAGCAGGTTTGGATGCTGGACATCTGGAGATGAGCACCATCGTATCCCAGCAATCAGAAAGAATAAGGACTACTTTCCAAAAAGATGCACCTTAGGATTGGAGATGAAATATAACGTGATCTATCAGGTTCTTTATCTAATAATCTATTAAAGAACCAGTTAATAAGAACATCATCTCAAGCCACATTCTAATTCAAACCAATTAACTGTGATTCAGTCATAACAAATCTACATTATTCTGATTTACAATGACTATATTTTCAACTTCAGTTCAATTTACCTTTATTTGTATAGTATTGTTCAAATCAAGTCATTTCAGGGCAGTTTATGGACAAATCAATTGAAGCCAATTCATCGTTGTCTCATCAAAATAAATCCAAATGAGTCTTACATGAAATAACATTTTCTATTTCAGTTCAGTTCAGCTGTATTTATATAGTTCCAGTTTGCATTAAAAGTCATCTCAAGTCACTCTGTAGAAAAAATCAATTGAAGCCAATTCATGTTGTCCAGTAAAAACAGATGCAAAATAGTTTGATTTTCAATGACTATTTTCAATTTCAATTCAGTTTTATTTGTATAGTTCCTATTCATGATATTAACTCAATGCACTTTACAGACCTACTCCAATTCAAACCAATTAATCTTGTTTCAGTTAAAACCAATCCACATTAGTCCAGTTTATAACATTTTTCCATTTCAATTCAGCTTCATTTTTATAGAACCAATTGACAAATTCACCTCAAAAAATTTTACAGCATTAATCCAATTCAAGCCGATTCAACATTAGTCCAATTTAAAATGAATTCATTCTAATTCAATTCAGTTCCGCTTTGTTTATGCTTTTTACAATAAAGTTGTCTGAAAGCATTTAACAGACTTAATTTAATTCAAGCCAATTCATCATAATCCAATTAAAACAAGTCCATAACAATCCAGTATAACTACCCAATTCACAAGTCAGGGTCACCCTGAAGCAATTCAAACATCTGGTTAGAATTCAATTAAATCCAATTCATTTTTTATATTGAATTATTTATATAAATGAAGGGCATGGTATTATGTAAAAATATGAAGTGTTTAAAAAGACTTCTAGAGTGAATTCATTATATGGTTTATTCATAATCTTAACAGATAATTAACTGATCATTTGACTTGGGCTGATTATAACTTGAAATTAAAGCTGTAAAACATCTAAGGTGTGAAATAGTTTGTATATTTTAACAAATTTTAAATTTCATAGTATAATTTCATCTTTTGGGCTCTAAGTGAAAGGAAAATCTATTATTGGATGTTTGTGTTAGCTATCCAAGGGCGAGGCCAGAGGGAGACCTGGATGCAGCACTGGCCACCTGTAAAATTTGACAACCTGTAGGTGTCAGATTAAATTTCAACAAATGTATCCCAACGTTTGAAGGAAAAAAACTTTATAAATCCATGAAAAATGGATAAATAAATTAAATAAATGTTTCAGTTACATGTACCAGCCTTTTTCGGGTCTGTACCCCTGCCTGGCCCCCTTTGTCAAAATTCTTGACCCACCTCTGTCTGGGTTTTTTAACTGAAGGTTGAATAATTTAGGAAACTGTACAATATTCTACACAAGTGAACAGGGTTAACCTAGTCTAGATATTCCTAAGCATCATTTACATGTCAAAACTTTATAATTTACCCACATTTGTTCGTTCATTCATTCCATGTGGTTTTTCAGGAGCAACATTTGGAGAAACCAAATGAAACGATGGATAAAACACGTTTTAACTGATTCGATTAATCTTTTTTTAAAAATCATTTAGTGAATAAGTTAGAGCTGAAAATTAAAGTGCATCTCAACTTATTGATTAGGTATATTAAGACAACTGAAAATAAATCTAAACCAAATTTTATAGAATAATTAAAAGTTAGTAAGCGTGTAATAGATGTAATACTCAAATAAATGGGTGAATGATAAAATAGCCTAAGTGATTATAAATTATTGAAGTTAAAGGTTAAAACGAAGCAACGGCTTGCTTTTACTTTTGTCATGCAGAATTCTCACCTTTTGCTCTTTTGGGCGCTCTTCTTATCCTTCTTGTTCATCACCACGGGCACGCAGCTCGTGAGCTCGGTCCAGTCCGCGTGCAAGCCGCAGCTCCAGCCCGTGGAGAACCGGGAGAAGAGCCAGGACTCGGCTTTCCCGGGCCGGTGGCAGGTGCATTTCCTCTGGCCCGGCATGCAGTCGCAGGGCTGCTCCAGCTGGATGTTTTTCACCAGGTGCCTCCCAAACGTGGTCCCGCCGGTTTTCTGGATGTGCAGGAAAACCATCACATCATCCCCCCGGATGTTGAAGTCGACGTGGCGGTCCAGGTCCCGCTCCGTGAAGTTGAATTTGGACGTGATCTTAGTGGGGAAGTCCTCGTCCGCCTCCGGTTCCGCGTAAACCAGCTCAAATCCGGATGAATACTTCTGGAAAAGCCCCTTGTCGTCGCTCCTGAAGTAGCAGGTGTTGCTGTCCGCCGGACACACGTACTGGTATCCGATCATCAGAAAGAGCACCGCAGCAACCAGGATGAAGATGAGTCTGCTGAACTTCTCCTCCATGGTGGAAAACTGTGACTCACACCTTCGGCACAAACAACGCGATGCCCGAGTCGCTGTGGTCCTTCCCCGGTCTCATCCTGCGCGGTCAGCCTGGGTCTGCGGCGCTGGTGCGCCCTGAAGCTGCAGCTCACGTCCCGGCATGAACATTTCCAGCAGCAGCAGGGCAGCTCCGACCGCCCTCCTCCTGCAACACTTCTCAAACTTCTGTCACTAAAGCCTTCAGATGTTTTTTTCCAGAGCTAACTGAGACGCGTGCTTCCTCAGATATCTCAGAGTGTTGGCATCGCTCCTGAGCAGCGCGACCTTTCCAGACGCCCGCGCGAGAAGATTCATCCCCGCGTTCAGTGCGCTTCAGCTCGGCTGTCCTGCCAATTGATGATCGGTATCTGTGGCAGGAGCACGAGCGACAAGGTGGACGGAGTCAGCAGTACTACTTCCGCTCCACACTTCCATAATAATATGATACAAAATTCTTTTCTCTCGGGTCGTTTTTGGCCACCATTTCCAGTGATGGACCTAGACTTTTAGACATGGGGGCCCACAGGCTGTGAAAGACTTTATCAGGGGGGCATTCACTAAAAACGTAAATTGTTAGATTCATCTATTCATACAAACATTTAAATTTATTTCAAGCCATTAAAAAGCCATTTGATGACAAAATATTTGTTAAAATTAAATGAGTTAATTTCTATATAATATGTCAAAAAGAATACCTTCTTTTAAAAGATGAAAAAACGATGTCAAAACTAAATTTTAAGTACATCTATGGCTCATTCATTAGAATTTAAATCTTATCTTTCATAGGTCATTTGGGACGTTTCCAGTGAGGAGATAGAGTAATTAATATAGGTTGTCGAGAGGGTCGGTAAGACCTCATTGGGGGGCATATACAAAGAAAGGAAATTTTGTTCCTATAGCTAACACACTCAAATATGTAATAATTCAATTTATTTTAACCATTCAAATACCAGTTTGATCACAGTGTTTTTCTAAAAAACAATAAGCATAAAATTAGTTATTTTAAAGGCCAAAATGAATGTCATGAATGTTTTGTACATTCAAGCATGGCTCATTATTAGATTTTTGATGATACAACTATATTTAGTTGGTCGAAAGACTGAAAGGAAGTGTCAAGGAAGTCCGCTAACAGGTAGTCTGCTAATATTATTTACTTGTTTTTAAAACAAAATGCAACGAATTATAAGTTCCCTGAAAAAGCACTGCATTTAACGGCTGGATTGAAAAACCTTCTCGGAAGGTGAGAGAAGTCCGTAGCTTACAATCGATCACCCGAAGAGTGTGCTTCTGTTAGCAAATGTCCCCATTAAGTTTCGTGGTTCGTGAGATATTCCTCAAAACACTGACGCTGTTGCGTGGGTCCAGCGGAGTGGCAAGAGTTAATGTAAAAACATATCTAATGGTTTCTGCAGTTACTGCTTAAATAATTTATCCATGCATTTATTTCCAATTTTAATTAATTAATGACTAATAATAATCACTCATTCAATTCTGAAATTGGTTGTAACACTTTTTTTCCCACCATACAAGTATTTCCATGATGGGTCATTTTATTTTGAAGGTGCGCATGCATCACTTCCTGGCTGATTCTGGCGGGCTTTCCTTAACATCTGCGCCAGTCGTCTGTCCCAGCCTGTGACGCAACCGCCTCTCTATCACACACACAAATGACCCGGCTGAATTACCCCGAAAATAAATGTTGGGAAAAGTCAGGGGAATTAAAGTAATAGGCAACATAAATCACATGGCAAATGAAAGTAGAACTTCTGTAAATTACATGGACTTCCATCATTTTTTATACATTTCTTTTCACCCTCCAAATAAAAGTGACAAGTAGGCCTATTCAGTGCTGTCATTATTAAGTTGGTATATCTAATTACTTGAACTGTCTGGCTTTAATGATGACTGTTATTATAGGCAGGCCTCCACAAAGAAGAAAATATAAAAAGTATTTTCAATTTTCGGGGAAATGAAGAGGTAAAACCTGAGTGGGGCGTTTTAAGCAAACAAGCTGAGGAAAATATGTCATGTGAAATTTATGTTCTTGACCTGGAACATATGATGAAGCACATATGAGATTTACAGCTCTCCATGGACGCTACAGGCTAAAACTAAAGGCATTTTACTCCTCTGTAATGGATTTCCTTTAAGCCCGCACTGATCAAAAGCTTTTGTTATTTTGCCTAAGATGGTATCCATCAAAGGATTTAGCCAGCGTGCATTCTGGTATGTATTGTATTCAATCCTCTTTCAGCTCTGAATGCACTCTGCCCTCTTGCACCGCGTTGACTTAATCTGTATGTGAGTTTAGTCTCTTTGTGTCTGGGAGGAGGCATCGTCTCTCATCCCGGGACAAGTTAAAGGGACATAAGAGGAATCATGGAAAGTGTACGAACTAGAAATATTTTATTTTCAAAAGATTGTGTCAAAGCCAACTACTGGACGTTAATGGTAACATCCAGTGTCAGAATTAATGTTTTCACCTGTAAGACGTCGTCCAGATGCAATGGCTGTGCTCATTTCATCAAAATCTGACGCTAGAGAATATACATTAATGTTTTGAGCCGAGCGAGGCGAGGCTTGTGTTGTTCCGGCTGTGTAGCTGGGATATTTACAAGCTCTCTGATGCACTCTATGCACGCCTGATGAGAAAAAAACCCCAGGAAGTGCTGATTCAGCTGACTGCAGCGAAGCACTGGGCTCCCAGTAATGGGGCTGACGCTTCGTGGGAATGATGATTGGATTGGCTCAGTATTTCTATTTATCTGTTTTAGAGTTTTTCATTTTCAGCAGCAGGGCCGGGCTGATGCGCCTTCGGATGTGTGTGTGTGTGTGTTATCTATAGGCTGGAATTAGTATTGATCGGAAAATTATGTTTAAAAGAAGAAGTTCACTTAGTTGGAATCTTCTAATGAATAAAAATCATTGGACACAGTTCAGGGTGTTTAAAATACCTGCACACACGAAAAAAGAATATTTAAAGCAAATTATTTGAATAAAAGAGCAGCAACTCAACATATTTAGTCATGTAGACGTGTTAAAGGAAACTTCCTTAGGTTGAAACTGAGCATCAGGATGACCAAGAAAGATTTGATCATGGCATGGTTGTTGGTCTTAGTATGTGTTAGGGTCAGGGTTTGAAGCAAAAACTGACACATGATGAATCTTCTACTTCAACAGTTCCGCTTTAAAGTTTCACAAGATGGTTTCCTGGACAAAATCGAGGTACTTAATAGACTAAGTTCTTTAAATGACGCAAGAGAAGGCTACCAAAACCAGCCACCAGTTGAGGAAAAGAAAATGAAAAAAAAACTCACAGTGACACGAAGTTGTCATGCATTCAATTGCATCAAAATTATGTGGAATTCTTAACAGTTTAAATATATTTTATAAGAATGTAGAATTTTTTTAATAATCATGCTAATATAAATAACCTGTTTGAAAATATTTTCAAATTAATAGCTACATTTTAATTTCTTTAAAGATTTTAAAAGTTTGTTATATATATGCGATTAATTGTGAGTTAACTCAGGACACCCATGCAATTAATTGAGATTTAAAAATTTTAATCGACTGAGAAAACTATCTGAAACACAACCAGGGACTAGTTTCAAAAAGACGAAATATCCAATGAGCAGCATTGGTCTGGACCAAAATGTTTTATTGGTGTCAAAGAAGTAAGATCCCGGACGAGTCCCCACTTATTACAGCCTGGCTCAGTTACTGTATGAGGGAGGCTAGCATGAATGTCAGCTAAGAGCACAGATCACACAGACCCACCAAAACTGGACCATAAAAGGCAGAAAAATGTTGCCTGGTCTGATTAGGCTCAATTTCTGCCACACATTCAGGTGCTAGGCTCAGAATTCGGTGAACCATCATATAACATTTCAACAAAGTACTATTGCGATATGCAGGTGTTTCCACCGAATGATGATTAGTGCATTAGCCATAATTCTCATGAAATCTCCTCCTGCAAGACTCCTGGGGAGGATGGAAATACAAAATATTTTGAGCATTTCACTGTTGTTTGTTATCAAGGATGACTGTTGTATTTTCATGTTTATTTTTAAATAGATTCACGACTCCTCTGTTCATACATTCAGTGCTATCTTTACTCCAGACTGGTCACGTGACCCCGGTGAAGTGGAAATGTGGAAGAAAGTGTTTCCACTGCACTTCTGCGAAATACTTTATATGTTTGGAAAACCCCCTATGAGAGCGTAAAGCGTTTTTTCGAATGTCTTCAGAAATGTAGGTGTTTCCTATGCCAGATTTTAATTGCAATATTTAGGTTTTGCGCAGTCATAGGGGGTAATGGAAGATCAGCTAATGGCAAGATGTTTGGGGTATAACAGCTTTGTGCGTATCCACTGAGTAGCAGTTAGACCGAATGTCTCGTCGATCCCAGAGGAGAGATCCCGGACGAGCCCCCACTTTTGCCCGGCTAAACGGCTAAGAAAAGAGGGAAGCAAGCAAGAGAAGGGCTCAAACATGAATATTATTTATTAAAACAGGTATCAGTGATGTAAGGAGGGCAAAAAACAATAGAATATACTGAGCCTGCTAATAAAAAGGTGATATCCTGGCCCAACCAAGGAGACACACTGACTGCAGGAACATGAATCTATGACACTAAGAAAAAGGGCAGTTCTGGAGGTAGCAGACTGAGGGTTTTTTCCCCCGCGTTTGGTATTACAGCCAAAATTTCTTGTTTTAATTAGATGAAGAAATCAGGATTTCCTCACAGTTTTACCATGTGTGGTACATTTAAGGAAAGTAAATGTCTTTTTTTTTTTTTTTTTACTTCTTTACTGATTTAGTAGATTTCAGCTATGATCAGGAGAAAGTCTGGAAGTAGTAGTAGCAGGCCCTGTTAATAAACCCTGTACCCAGACTGGGAGACTCATGAACTGGTAGTTTAAATTATAATCATCACAGATTCACTGATCTACAGATAGAAGCTGCGTAGTTTAGAAAATATGCTTGAAAATGTACGGATAGCAGTGTTGTCATGACGACAGCTCTACTTCCATCCCCACCTGCCCTGTGAATACCTCCAGCTCTTCTCTGTGAAAACCTTTTCCTGTCATGTCATGCTTGGCATCACCATTACATGGCGGTCACTGATCACATGATCTCTCAGCTGCTGTTCATCACCTCATTAGCAGCTGCCTTCATATATCACATGAATTACTTCTCCTTTCTTTGGTCAAACAAGCTAACTGTACCACCTATACACAGTCCCCCACTAGGACACTGCTGCTTTCATCTTGCACATGCATCTTCCCTTTACGTTGCAATGCTGCAGAAATTAACCACCATCAGTGTTAACTTTGCAAAATCACTAATAACTACCTCATTTCAAGGTGAGAAGACAGGATAAGAAACTTAAGTGAACATAATTAAATGATTCTGATCCATTTTGGAAAATGTAGCATTTAGGTTTCTGACTCCAGACAGCATGATAGAATGATTATTAATTGTAATATTACAATAACAATAAACATTAAATTCTATGTTCTGTATTTCTCTGTTAAGTTTTATTTGTTTGATTTCCTTTTCCTTACTTCATGATATGGTGTATTCTCTAGTATTCCTGCTGCTGAGCTGCTGCCCCCCCTCATTTGTTTCTTTCCCCCAAAAGTCTTCATCTCATGAGTTTTTTATCAGATTTATGACATTGTGTCAGATTTATGACTTTTTATCTTGTAAGTATGACTCTATATCAAAATTATGACGTTTTATCTCATAATTAGAGTTTTTTCTAATTATTTTTTTATCTCATGGCTTTTTGTCATGACTTTTTTTTCATAATTGGCCATTAATCTAATAACTATGACGTATCACAACATTCTACGTCATAATTATGATTTTTCTATCAAAATAAATAATTTTTATATCATAATTATCACTTTTCATCTCATTGACTCTTTTTATCTCATAATTTAATGTTAATGTCATAATTGCAACTTTTAATCTCATAATTAGGACTTTTTATTATAACTTTCTTTATCATAATTGACTTTGTGTCTTTTTTTAACCTCATGATCTTCTTTTTGACATTTTTTATTTTATTTTGAGTGGCTGAAATGGGCTCCCAAAGCTCTTACAGCTACTGTAAGTCATGAGACTTGTGAACAGGAACTACACAGTCATGACACCTTTATCCAAACGGACTTATGATTGAGTACACCAGTGATGCCAACCGTGGAGGCAACCAGGAACATAACAGTTAACTGGGAGGGAGCAGGATTTGAACCGCCAACCTGGAACAGCTCTCAGAAGCTTCTTATAGTGTAAACATGCTAACTCCAGAGCCTGGATACCCTTTAATGAGTTTTTCATTGACTTTGCACGATTAGCCAGGATGCAAGGAGACATGATGGTGAATATATCTGTAGAGGATGCTAAGGCCCTGTCTCAATACACCCCCTAGCCCTACTTTTTAGCCCTACCCCTACATTTTGCATGTTCCCGTGAAGGGTAGTGATGTCCCAATACTCCAAACCATGTAGGGGTAGTGGACATAACAAGGAGTAGGGCGTATGAATCCAGCCCTTCAGAACGAGGGAAATCAGACGCTGACTCGCCGAGGAAGGGCCAGATAAATATCCAATGATGTTTTGCGTCCTCCTATATTATTTATAGGATTTATAAGATATTTTATCGGATAATTTATATAATTTATCCTATATCATTTGTATATATTGTATGCGTTATTTTAATACTGAATCATGGCGACCCCCACTAGCAGTGTGTTTGGTTTTAACGGTGTATAATGCAACAAGTAACCACAACACTTGCTGCTAACGTTGCTCTCTAGCAACTCATATTTCATATTTCCTGCTAATGTGGCCGGTATTTCACATCCATAATAAAAGCTGAATAACAGCGACAAGACACTATAGCCTCGTTTCCACTGAGGAGTACGGGTCAGGTCGGTACGGTCCTGAATGGTCCGGCCCATTCAGAGAAGCATTTCCACTGAAAGTCGATCCACCGCCGGCATGCGGGGCTTCCAGCGCAGCGTCATGCTAGCGCGACACCAACACATGTGAAGCTAAGACAACATGAGCTATGTCTCTATAAACGTTTTAATTCCAAACCGCTGCATCAGCTGATTTTACGTGACTTCAGCTCCAAATGTGGGAGGAAACGTTAAAGCTCCAGAGCCGATCAGACCCTGCTGATGTTTTTATTGTTTATTTCCAGTGTGGACCTACGGAGTTTGTG
>JAVQJG010034135.1:0-26687 GCA_036024015.1 Craterocephalus amniculus
AGCCTTCAGCTATCAGGCCCCTCTCTTATGGAAGCAGCTCCCAGCTTTGGTTCGGGAGGCAGACACACTCTCTACCTTTAAGAGCAGACTTAAAACCTTCCTTTTTGATAAATCCTATCGTTAGGGGTGGCTAGCCATCCCTTAGTTATGCTGCCATAGGCTTAGGCTGCTGAGGGACGTCTCAGGATACTTTTCATCCTCATCTCACATGTAGAAACATGACAATGCTGCCATCATTAACATATTTTGTCCTCTCAGCAGATCTCAGTGATGAAATGTCTTGATTGTATCTCTCCTTCTACATACACTGTAGAAGGAGTAACCACAAATAACCACCCGTTACAACCGAGGCAGGCAGAAGAGCATCTCTGAACGCTCAGTACGTGGATCTTTGAGGCGGATGGGCTACAGCAGCAGAAGACCACGCCGGGTGCCACTCCTTTCAGCTAAGAACAGGAAACTGAGGCTACAATTTGCACAAACTCATCCAAACTGAACAATAGAAGATTGGAAAACGTTGCCTGGTCTGATGAGTCTCGGTTTCTGCTGCGACATTCGGATGGTTGGGTCAGAATTTGGCCCCAGCAACATGAAAGCATGGATCCATCCTGCCTTGTATCAACGGTTCAGGCTGGTGGTGGTGTAATGGTGTGGGGAATATTTTCCTGCCACTCTTTGGGCCCCTTGGTACCAGTTAAGCATCGTTGCAACGCCACAGCCTACCTGAGTGTTGTTGCTGACCATGTCCATCCCTTTATGAGCACAATGTTCCAACTTCTGATGGCTACTTTCGCAGGATAATGCTCCATGTCATGAAGCTGGAATCATCTCAGACTGGTTTCTTGAACATGACGATGAGTTCACTGAACTCTAACGGCCTCCAGAGTCACCAGATCTCAGTCCCATAGAGCATCTTTGGGATGTGGTGGAACGGGAGATTCACATCATGGATGTGCAGCCGACAAATCTGCACCAACTGTGTGATGCCATCATGTCCACATGGACCAAACTCTCTGAGGAATGCTTCCAGCACCTTGTTGGATCTATGCCACGAAGAACTGAGGCAGTTCTGAAGGAAAAAAGGTACCAACCCGTTACTAGCATGGTGTACCTAATAAAGCAGCCGGTGAGTGTGTGATAAACCTCAGTGCAAGCCAGTATAAGACTGGTTAAAATATGACATGCAAAAACATGAGTATCCTAAAAAATTACATGCAGACCTAACTGCATTTGATCTTACAAAATATGTTCATCATACCACCAACATGCACTGTATTGGCAACACGATTCTTCAGGTGCCTACGGATGACACTGTAACTTCTTGTTTTTGATCAGGGGCAGAGAGGAAACCAAAACCCGATGGTGATACGTGTGCAGGGTGTCGCCTTCTCTGAGTACAGAACGGTGCATCTGCAAGGAATGAATGAAAAAATAAATGTGTTGTACACACATACATTATGCAAGAGAAAAATACACGTGTGTCTAGTCGCGCCTGAGCCCGTTTTTTTGCACCGTCAGTATGACTTCACCAAAAGCATTAGCGTTAAAAAAGCATTAGCATTCTTTATAGCGGAAAGCTAGCCTGGACTTGGAAAACAACCTTCACAAGACTTTTTTTTTTTTTAACCTGTCTTGTCCAGCATCGTTGCAAGCAGAATGATTGGCTGGCTGCCGTTTGGTGCCGGGCAAATTTCCTCAATCAAGTAGGGATTTATTCTACATGTATAAATTCTCTCTTGATGATGTGAAAACTTTATCAAATCAAACTCTCATGCTGGACTCGACCGGACAGGACAGAGAGAGAGAGAAAAGAGAGAGAGAGGGAAAGAAAGACAGAAGAGGGAGAGGAGAGAGGGGGACAGATAAGGAGTGGAGAGTGGAGACAGAAAACACCATATACAGAAAACCATGTAATCCATACTACTTACAGCATATACAACTAATAACCCCCCCCCACACACACACTATCCTCCCACCATCAATCCTCCCACACACACACTCTCCTCCCACACACACCATCCTCCCACCATCATCCTCCCACCCCCCTACGCCCCGGGACATGTTACTCTTAATTCTTCCAATGCATCACAGTTGTAAATAGCATGAATTATGCCTTACAGATGATAATACACCCGTCGAGGGATAATTAAAATCCTTTTTCTCTCACTCTGTCATTAACACTGACCGGTTCGGACGCCGAATACGCACATCCACGAAGAAGAAACTTCCGCTTGGGACCTGTTCTTCAGCGTTTTCCGCTTGGGATTTCCGGCGTGGATTGGATGTATGTTACTGCAGTTGGATCCCTCTCACACTTTCTGGCATTTGGAGTTACACAGCTTGAAAAGCGTGGGTTGCAGCATTTTCAGAACTGATCAAAATTGTAGCCAACAAGATTTCCTGCCTTTTTATGTATAACTTGTATATGTAAAGTGAAAGCTCTGGGAGTGAGACATGTCTGTTTGAAAAATGTTGTTTGGCAAAAGTCAGAGTGTGGCTAGAATGGAGTGTTTTTTGGTGATTTTTGAGATTTTTCCTAAAACGTTAATTGACATTGTGTCGAAACTGTAAAAGATCCAAAGATTTCCTATAAGATGGTCAATGTTTCGTCTTTCTTAACCCGTATGAACTTCAAATGTTGTTTCTAGATTAAAGTATGCCGAGATCTAGGCTCCCAAAGTGGCCGGGATATTTGTCTTGTTTTGTCCAAATCCCATTCATTTCTGAGGGATGATTTATTTTATTTTTTTTGCGAATTACATACATACCCTACATTAAAATTGCAAAAAAGGTCATTGCACAACATTCCTGATTAAATTTTGATTTAACTTTTATAGGGTTGTTGGCAAAGGCGTAGGAGGAGATACGTGCAGAAATATGGGATGGAAATGGGAGAAGTTTAAAAAGAGGTATAAATGTAGACGAATAGTAATACATGGGCATCGGTGCTTGCAGGATTGGCCTTCATAATGAATGTTTTCCAAGAAAACAGAAATATTAATTTAAAGTCTATTTACAGTCCCACTTCATGTCATCTTGTCATTGCTGTGCTATGTTGCAGCATTTTATTTATGCTGTTTAAGAAGATTTGACACATTTCTTTCATCAGACACCAAAATCTTCTAAACTGAATGATTTGCAAGTTGCTTCATGTACATTTCATTAAATCTATCAAGTGTAATTTCTCTTTTCTTTGACAGTCATTGGCAGAAATACAATAATTCTCTGTAGGTCAGTAAAGTCAGGGCGTGGCAGAGATATGGGTTTGTAATATCATAAAGTCTGCTTTGCTCTGATGACCTTGAAGTTACAATTAGTCTCACCTTGGCCGACGGTTGAAGAGACAAAGCAGATTCATTGGTTTTATTGAAGAGAAAAAGATTGAATAAACATATACATACTTTTTTAAATTACAGATTAGTAAAGCTCATGTAACATTTGCTTGTCAGCGGTCCCGAGATTAAAGAAATCATTGTAAATGTCTAGCCAAGACGAGAAAAAAAGCTCAAGGTTAATCAGGTTGTGGGCATATAAAGCGAGTAAGCTGACGTGAAATCAGCAGCAAACTTCTCTGAAACGTTTATAGTTTAATGACGCCATCAGCACTCCTGAGCACTTTATAGTTTTTATCAGTGCATGGGGTAAAGCTCACTTACAGTAAACAGCAGCATACTGTTTTGGCTTTGATAGGAACCTGGGATTAGAGATGCAGATGAATTAAATTAGTTGGAGTTGATTCTGTCTCCTTATGGGAAGATTAAAGCCCTGCTTGCAGCACCGGCGTGGAGGAACGATTAACATTTTAATCTCAGTTCGCACAAGCGGGTCAAGGCCTTCTGTCTGTGATCCAAGATAGAAAGCATGAACCATTTAACCTTTGCTTCGAATGCTAACAGATTGCTACGTCATCTGCTACGGCCGGTTACCTGGCTTCACTTTTACCTGCCGCAGGCTGCTGCCACACTGTAAAAACAGCCGAATCAGATGTTTCAGTTGGGAACAAATGATTATGTTCAGTCATCAAGTTTATTCAACTCAATACTCAGTTCCACAGAAAACCAAAGATTCAAGATGCTCCTTTGTGAAACGGTTGATTTGTCCAAAAGTCATGTAATAATCGCGGTACACGATAGTGCGAAAGACAGGAATTGCTCTCAAGTTCACAGCATCAACAAAACAGCAAGGTCTATTATTTCTGTAAAAGTCCAGTAGCAGTGCTTTTACATTGAAGCTAAATAGAGCATAGCTTTGTCTACATGCTAACTCAGGCGTAAATGTGAAGGTTCAGTTCTGCGATTCCCCACCGAACTTTGTGATCCTGAATTAACTGACTGTCAATTAAACTTTATTCAACATTTATTAAGTCTTTAAAGCTCAAAGCTACAACTTCTTCATCAAAACAATCAGTTTTGCAAAAGTAAAACATCCACAGAACATTTACAGGAGCAAAATAAAAGGAATAATTTAACTGACAATGTTTAAAAAGGTATATAAATAATTGTTTCATCAATTTTGACGGATACAAAAAATATAAATATTTACATCTATAAAACATGGCAACATCTGTAAAACCGTTTCTACCTGATCTACGTCTCTGGTAGAAACGGATCTACCTGATCTACGTATCTGGTAGAAACGGATCTACCTGATCTACGTATCTAGTAGAAACGGATCTACCTGATCTACGTATCTAGTAGAAACGGATCTACCTGATCTACGGCTATGGTAGAAACGGATCTACATTCCATCACAGGCCGAATCCCAATGTTCCCCCTACGCACAACCACTAGCCCTAGAAATGAAACCACAAGGGGTCGGGCCTTCGTAACCTTCCCTATGGCCCTGTCCCAATACACCGCCTAGCCCTACCCCTACATTTTGCATGGAATCTGGACATTAATCACTCGCTGGTCACTGCTTCATTCAAGTTGTAAGCGGCTGCTAGCTAGTTTGCTAACGTTCCGAACTAACATAAATAACGTTACTCGCAGCAATATTGTCTTGTCATGAGGAGGAAGAAGAAAAGAAGACGGAGGGGGAAGAGAGATGAAAGAGAGGGCGAAGTTTGATTTGTCCTCGGATGCAGATTTTCCAAGTTCAGAGTTGGAAATACAACCCGAAACGCTTTCTCGAAGTCAGAAATCCAACTCGGAAAGTCGGGGTCGTCCCACAAACCCCGACTTTACCTAGTAAAGATGGCTCCCCAACAATCAATGGTGACTGGGACCAAAAATAACCGGATTTATGTTAACATTGTCTTCTTTGAATGTACATAAATTAGAGTTAGGGGTAGAGCTTTGTAACTTATAGGCAGACAGTAAGTTTACAAAATGCACGCATGTTTGAAATGCTAAATACAAGTGTTGGATGTGATATCTTTGTGGAAGAGGGCTTATCCTCTAAAAAGCTCCACTGACCCCTGCTGGTAGCCAATCGGAGGAGCCCAGAGGTTCTGGTGTCAGTTGCCCCAGGTTGTGTAAAGATTGTGTTGGTAGATCGGTACCGTCTGATAATGGAAGTGGGGGAATCCGTGAACAAACAGCGCTGACCAGAACCCCGTATGTCTTCCTGTGAAGGCATCCTGTCCTGTTGGCTAAGAGGCTAGTTACCATCAGTGGGGAAACTGATCCATTAAGAGCGTTTCGGCCTTTGATATAACCTCCTGCTTAGAAGGCTGAAGCCTATGCGGAGGGGGAAAAAAGTGGTTAGGGTTAGGTACACAGCCCCCTCTCAGCGCCTCCTCATCGCCCATTTCTGGGTTTTCCGGCAGTCATGGGTCTTGTGACGTGCCAAGATGGCAAAGGAAGGAACCGCCCAAAGAGCCTCATTTCAGCTCATCAGAATCCAATGGGTCATCTGGTTTTTAATGGTTAGTCCATTTATTTTACAGTCTTAAGGCCCATTTCTGCTCCCTGACGGACATAAAAAGGGGCGTCCGTACCAAACATCTTCATGCGTCGCTCCTTTCATGCTTCCATGCGTCATTCTACGGCTAACCTCCGCTAAGCGGCAGTGCTGAGTTTATTGTAAACTCCGCACTATGACATTAGTTTCTGCCACTGGTTGGTGGCACAAACGCGCTGCTATTAAGTTGTTTCTAACCACCAACACACCCTGAACACTTGTAGAGCCTTATTTCTAAAGATTGTGCAACTTCTAATGTTTTTGTTCTTGTCTTCATTCTTCTTTTACGGTTTTTCCTCTTCCTGTTTATCTTCTTCTTCTTCCCTGGTTTGTTTCTGCTCCACTATGCTCAACACTGCCACCGCGGTTTCCGTAGGTATTACTCCGTCTTGTGTCAAATGACAGATGTACAAAGAACCTGAAAACGCACCAAATACGCACATAATGACGCAGAAGATGGATGAAACTTTCCGTGCGTCTGCGTATCCGTCATCTGCGTCAAGCATTAAAGGGCCTTAAGGTTTTACCGCCAAGTTAACCACTAAATTTACTGCCAATCCCTGATAAAAAAACCCAACATAGACCAGCATCATTTTAATGCTGGCCTATGTTGGGTTATGCTGGCTTGATGCCGGTTAGCCAACCTTGCTATGCTGGTCCACCAACATATTGTTGCTCGTGAAGCTGGTGGACCAGCATGATGCCTCTCTTTCATGGGTACCACATGGGTCATAAATGGCCAGTTCATACACGGGTCTTGAACAGGTAACATATGAAACCCATTTTAATTAAATGATCCTTGGAGCCAGCAACTGCTAGTTAGGGCTAGGATCTTAATATTTTCTTTTTATGTTGATTTAATTTTATATTAAAGTTTTGTAAGTAAATTTGATTTGATTGATAAATATAATCCATTTATTAATTAAATAAGTGAGCTAAATATCTAAATGTTTAGTATGCTGTTTTTTTAATTCTTTTTATTTTCTCCTTTTAGAAATAAGGAAAATAATGAAAAAAAACAGAAAAACAATATTAACCTTATAAAGTCAAATGTATCATATTTAATACATATGTTTCTGAGACATTTTGTATCATTTTATGGTAAAAACTTGGCTCAAAACTCTGCAGAATACAATGTGGAACTTATCTTGTGCCCCCTAATGGATACCAGGAAGACGAAGACTGTACTATATTAATTTTGACACATTGTAATGAATGGTAGAATGGTAGTTTCTGCCGGTTCTCCAGTAAAATAAAAACCTGCTGTTTAACATCAAATTGTAGTAGATCAGTAAGTTTATCTTAGGAAGGCATTTAAACTTATCATATAACTGTAGCATAATGTTTCTGTGGGTGAACAGGGTTAAAGATTCGGTTAAAGCCGCAGTGTTTCCGATGCCTTTACAGGAGCCTCCGGTCCAGGTTGTGATTTCTGTAACTACAGCCGAGATCCGGATGGTTTAGTGCGTTTCTCCCTGCTTGCGCTGTTTAATGTGAAGCCAGACAGCAGGAAGCTGGACCTCAGCAAGCCGACATGTGTTTTATGTGTGGGAGGGAGAGCGGAGGGCGTCGGGTGCTGTTCCTACTTCCGGTGGGTCTCGGTGCAGCTTGTGTCAGCCCGAGATCCAACTCGTGAGTGGAGATGAAGTCCTGCCACTGTGTCCGCATGGGACGGCGACAAGGACTTGATGGACGGCGTCTGGGAGAGCTGGTCGGTATGTTTTACTGCAGAGATCTACACCTCCATATTCCATGGATCTTTCTGCAACGTTCTGCTCATCTTCCGATTTGAGGAAAGAAGACACCAGGTAGGCTTTGATTTTAACCCGCATCCTGCCTCTCGTTCCACGTCTCCCACGCTTCCCGCTGCAAGACAGCGCACAGACAGGACGCCACGGGTAGGCTGGCACTAACGACAGAAATGGTGGCAGTGGTTTTGAATGACCATTATCAACGTTTTATCGCCAAGTTTACCGCTAACGTTTACCGCTACATTTTACTAAGTTTACCGCTAATGTTTACCGCTATGTTTTACTAAGTTTACCGCTAACGTTTACCGCTATGTTTTACTAAGTTTAACGCTAAAGTTTACCGCTACGTTTTCCTAAGTTTACCGCTAACGTTTACCGCTACGTTTTCCTAAGTTTACCGCTAACGTTTACCGCTAACGTTTACCGCTAACGTTTACCGCTATGTTTTACTAAGTTTACCGCTACGTTTTCCTAAGTTTACCGCTAACGTTTACCGCTAACGTTTACCGCTACGTTTTACTAAGGCTGCGTCCGAAATCGCCCCCTATAATGGATGTAGTGCACTACATCTGGTGTTCGCCATTACATCGTGCACTACAAAATACCCACAATGCACTACGAAACTGAGTGAACAAGGGATGCACACTTCATCGTACTCCTGTATACCACAATGCAATGCGGACGTGTTTAGGAGGAGACGAAGAAGAAGACGAGAGAAAATGGCTGCGTCACCGAGCCCGGCATTCGTATACAAATGTAAGTAACACTGAAATATCAACATTTCATTTATCTAATATTTCAGTAGCATAGTTTGACTTTTAACAATAGAGAATTGCTAAAATGTTCTACTATTTTTAAGTAGTAAATCATCCTGTTTAGCATTTATCTACTAGCTAACGCCATGAGCACACACACGCTGCTAGCATCTGATTTGTGTTTTCTCTTTTTAAATTAAATTCTTTTAAATTAAATTGCTGATTCATTAGAAAATAAGTGTTTTGTGTTATTTGTTCCAAGGGACTGACGAGGATGTAGAGGCACTGATAAAGCTCCAGATAAAGCACAACAGCCTTTTTTCCGGCCGGAGAAATGCGGCATTATATAGATGGGAGTACGTAAACTAATTTGAGTGACCGCATTATTTTGACCAGATACGCCACTCCAAAACTCTGCCTTTGTTAAACTTTGCATTATAATCTGTTTATCATGACAAGCTTTAGGAAAATCTAACAAGGAGGAGGTTAATTGTGTGAAAGCATAGCCAGGGCCGGAAAGAAACGGGAGAATCTGAAAAAAAACCTATAAGGTATGACTTGTCTCATGTGCGAAACATTCTAATAATACATTTTCCTTACCAAATGTACTCCCTTAATTTCAATTTGTGCAAGATGCACAAACACAAGTATTAACCATGGTGATGGTCCAGAAGTCTTTACAGTAGTTAAACTTTATCAGAAGTCTGGGGGAAATAACAGCCGATGTCCACTATAAATTGAATTGACAGCCTCTGGCTATAGGGTATGGGCCCGTTTCCCTTACGTAACGTCACGTGTCACGTGACAGGAAAAGTTATGTTTTTTAAAGCATTGGATCGCAGAAGAGCTGAATTCAGTGTGATTACAAAAAATAATATTTTTAGAAGCTTTTATGTATGTCACAGTGTTTCTCATATCTTTTCAATACGCCATATTGTGGAAAATTCAACCTGAAAGATGCTCTTTAAGTTTCTTCTCAACATCAATGAGCTATATTAACAGATCAAATCTTAAGTGTTTAGATTACCTAACAATAGTCTGAGCATTGCCTATATCATATTTTATAACACAATAAGTGATCATATAGCAAAAAAACTTACATTTTCTGAAGACATTTCAATCTATACAATCTCATAAGTATTTTCTTCATTCACTTACATACATATAAAGGTGTCCTCTAGACCTTTGACAACTTTATAACCATATTAGATTCTTGTTTTTTCCCAAAATGTGACTTTTACGGGTTTCCATTTTGGAGCAAACACCACTGTCAAGAGAGTCTAAAACCAGTACTATAATAGTTTCTGACTGTAAAACTCCATGCTTCAGTCTTATTTTGATTGTTCACTGACATTTATCATGTATCCCTGGAGCCCTCATTGCCCTGCACTGTCCTGAGGCTGCGAAACAGTGCTGCACAACATGCAATGTCACATGCCAGCAACTGAACATTGACACACTGGCCATTTATACACACCAAGGCTTATTCATCAAGAAATGCAAAAGGCTGTTATTGGAGGAAGCAGAAATAAAAAGAGAGAAAGGGACAGAACAAGAGAGGAGACAAGAGTCAACAATGGACAGACTTTTACTGGCTTTAGAGAGCTCAGTGAAGAGACAAGATTCAGGATGGATTCAGAATTGGAAAATTCAGTGGTACCACTTTAAGAAGGCATAGGTAGGGAATTGTGTGACGCTGTTACAGACACAAAAGCTTGTTTCTTTCCATCCAGGTTGTATTTTAGACCAGAACTCCTCGATGTGGTCCAATAAGGGCTGTAATCCTGCAGGATTTCAGTGTGTCCCTGTTCCAACACAAATGGATCCATCTGCCTATTAATTTCTGCATTGTGATGGAGCAGGGACACATTAAGACTGGAATGAGCTGCCCTGTAGACAATAAAACTTAAGCATGTCACACACACCTCTTCTTCCTGGTTGCCTGAAAAAAATAAATACTGACACTGTTAATTAGCCAGTAGTAATGGTTACAATTTCAGACTTGGCACACAGTTTTTATTCCAACCACTAGATCTTTTTCACTGCAGACATTTTAACTCGATGTAGCAGAATAACAACTGGATTAAATAGGACTGTATTCCACTTAGAGGAGTTTCTTTTTTTGTGTATGTCCTACAGGGAACCAGCATGCACAGGTGCAAAAGTGGAATGCAGCCCTTGGCCATGAAAAGAAGGGTGTAATATAGCTTGTTTTAGAAGGAAAGTCCCTCATTTTCTGCATATGAGAAATTGGACAAATTTGTTAAGTTTTTGTCCAGCAATTGGATGTTGAATCCAGTTTTTTTTTTAAATTGCTGTTTGAAGTGAAAGAGCCCCAGCTGGGGAGAAAACAGTGAAGCACACACTTTCTACCAAAGAAAACATCTCCTGTAAACTTTTTAGTTTTATCTGAGTTTGTTTCCTGCAATCAGAAATGAAAGTTTCTTTGCCTAATGCCAGTTATAATGAAAGTGATGTGATTAGCAATTTAGAGATTAGCTAAAGCCAGGAGATGCACCTTCAACTTTAGAGACAAGCTGTTTGATTTTTTGTCTCCCCGTTTAAGTTTAATTTCACAAGTTTGGTGCAAGGGATTGCATTATGTTATTACTCCCAGGGAAGTTCATATAAAGTTACTGGATCAATGCTACAAGTCCATGATCTACAATGTTATACCATTTTGCTTACTTTGACAACATTTGACTCACTTGACATCAAACACATTAGTTGAAGAAGCCATACTAAGAGGGAGACGGTTTTATTAATAGCTTCTACAATCTTTTTCAACACATATATTATAATAAATGAAATATTTACCATTTGCCTGAAGGCCTATGAATATGTGCATCCATCCATCACCCTGTGCAGATACTCAGCAGTCACATTATAAGACCCACCTCCAACATGCCTGGATCTGCTGCCACTGACCTGTACCTGAATGTAAAGGTTGATTTAGTTACGTCTGGCCCTGTGTTTCACCTGTCACTGCATCCAGAGCATGGGTGATCGACACATGACATTTCCACTAACCAGCATGGCTCCGCGGTCTGTAACGGGGGTCAGGTAATGTTGCAGCAAATGAAACGGTCAATCCCTGATATTACGCCCTCTGCTACATCCAATAACTCTCAAAGGCTCAAATAATTCCCTGGGTCGTTATTAAAAAAGCAGACACCAATCTATGTGCTACAGGCACCAAATGTCAGTGGATATTTTGCTTGTGGAGTTATTTCTGCCTGTGGACAATGTTCAGCATTTAAGCCACTCTGCTAGATAGCATGTTTTACGGTGTTTGAGACACCTTGACATTTTTAAGCCATGGCTTTTGCATAAAAAGATAACTTTTAACAAGGTTCCATGTCTATTTTTGTGTACATTTTAGATAAAATAATGTGATTTGTTGCAGAAGACAAATAAGCAACTGAAAATCCAAATGCCATTGGGAAAGAGTAGCAGATAAGACTGATTTGTTAATTTGGCTCATGAATACGAAAAGAACAGTTCAGTTGCAGTTCAGTTTCTTTTTAAATGGCAGTGACTGTGCCTCTGAAAACACATCTATATCCTTATATCGCTATTTCAAAGTCAATCGTTGGTTTAACGCTTTTTTGTTAATGCATCGCAGAAAGGGGGGGAAAGGTGTCTTTGCGAAAGTAGGCCATTGGGAAGACTGATGGATAGCATTATGCCCAATGGCCCATTATGTGAGAGCTGTGAATCATAAACAAATGACATAACGACCACAAGGTGGTGTAGGAGATGAAGGGGACGATGGGTAGTATGTCTGGATACAGTAAATGCAGCAGTTAGCAGCTCATAGGAGGCGTTAAAGGATGCCCAAGAGCTAGTCCACACCTTCTGCTGCTTAAACACCAAATACAGTTTATCAGGGTTACCTTTTTTTCTCACCATCTTATCCTCCCCCGTCACATTTTCCTGCAAATGAGTACAAACACAACCCATCTTCTCTATTTGTAACCGCAGTCAGAATGCGGCCGAGCGGCTCGGTCACTCCTCTGCGATCTATTATGATGCCACTGACTTGCAAGCACCTAGTCCTGCAGACTCAGTTTAGAGTGACCTTAGTCATAACCTCGTCTCACGCCGCTGGCTTCGATTGGTATGACAGTTCATCATGAAGGATCCTCAAACTGCCCTCTGACAATGGCTCCCACATCACAAAGTAAATTGACAGCTACATACATACAGATATATACAAATAGCTGTAGATATATGCACAATTGATCATGATATGTTCTACCAAGGTGGTGGAGTTGTTAAAGGAACCTTCCTATTCAAAGGTTTAGGAATCTGTAGGTGTTTTCTAGCCACCCACACAGTTAATCATCCGCAGTCAAAAATGAATTTCGGATCTTGTTGACACTTACCCAACAATTATTTAAAAAAGAAAATGTGTATCATTACAAATGAAATCTTAAAAGAAATACTGTGCAACTTTTGACCCACATATTAGCCTAATGTGAGTAATAATCGATGATTTCTGGGGTTAATATACAGTGTTTATTGAGTGTTAGCACTCTGAGGGGGGTGGCCTCTTCAGAAACCAGACATTGTAACTTCGCAGTAGAGGATCCTGCACTCATGGGATCATGTGACCTGCACTGATTTACTCTTTCACATCTTCCAGCAGAGTTTATTCAAAACAGCAGCAGTACTGTAGGTGCCTGATGAGCTGCAGAACGTTGAAGTATACAGCATTGTCTAAATGCGGCTAGTTGAAGCTAATCGACTACAGACCAAAGCTAACATGACTCCCTAAACCTGTTTGAGCCAGTGATGCAAGTTTTCATGTAATAAATGTGTTTCTTATAATTCATGTAACACACTGCAGAAACTCCAAATCTTACCAAATGTATTTTTCTCATTTATATTCAAAATATCTTATATATCTTATATCTTACTTAATATAAGATACGATCACCTAAAGAGTAAAATATCAGTGAGATACAGCAACTTGTTTTAAGATAATGGGGGGAAGTACTACTTTTGGGCACCATAAACCTATAATGAGACACAAAACTTATAATAAAATAAGCTAAGAACAGCTTATTTCAAGATCTTGTAAAGCTTGAATATGTTGTCTTATTTCAAGAAATCTTAAAAAGAGGACTTTCACTTAATCCTTTGGCAGATTCTTTGCTTATTTCAAGCAAAAAGACCTTGTATAATGTATGGTTTTCATACACTGTAATGTCCTATAAGCTACAGGCTAGCGCTTATGTTTTCATAAAAAACAGGAGATAAATTAGATCATATATAACTAGAGGCACTCTGTCATATACTTCCACCCGGACCCAGTCCTTCAATGGTTTAAAAACCATTGAAAAATCCTTGATTCCAAATTAATTGACTACCAGTCGGTCAAAGTGAATGGAAACTGTAATTTTGCGACAGTGCCAAGGGCCTGTGGTAAATCACAGGTTCAGCTCCCCCTAGTGTCCGAAAGTTACACAGCATCCCTTGAAACCATCCAGAGAAGTTGGTTGAAGCAATAGCTGATGGAATCAAATCTTTGGTTTTGTTGCCCGGGCGGACATTTGGGATTATTACTATTTCGCATAGTGCGAGACTCATCATTGTAATGGCAGTTGATTTTCTCTAATGTTCAGATATTAGTGGGACATTTTATAAGTTGTTTTCACATTTATTCATGATAGCAAGTGTTTTAGTTGAGGGTGGTCTAAATAGGTTTTTAGGAGCTGATTGCTACAAGTGGGATTAGTCTTAACCATCATATGCAGCATTTTATCCATAATGTTCAGGCTGATTCATAATATTTAATAACACTCTGTGATGGGTCTAGTAAATTAATGATTGAACATGTAATGACCCTGAATGCAGCATTCTTTGTTATAGTCTAACATTATTTCATTATCCCATGAATTGACAGTGGGTGACTGATTCACTAGTGAATTGCATTTTTCTTTATTTGTTTTCCTCTAAAAAAACATAAAGTCATAGTACTCTTGTTGCCCACTATAGGATTTGCCTGAGGAAGTTTAGCTCTCTGCCCTATTTAGAAACTTGAATAGGAAACATAAAAAACATTCAAACTTCTTAGTGATCAACAAGCAAATTATTTAGGTTGAAAATTGTCTGATAATGATTGATGCCCACTGGCCAGTTGATCAGAGAACCACCATTTCTGTTGCCTACAGTTAAAAGCATTTAATTTCTTTGGCTTTTAAACATAAAGGGAGTAATTTTACCTTGTCATTAACTTTTAGACGTTGGAGCAGAACCAATGAGATTTGCTTTTTCTTTTCTTACAGTTCAAACTATTCTCTGGAAGCAAGATTTTTTCTTTTTTCCACAGACCCTTGAGAGCTCATGAACACTTTAGTGTTTTATAACATGTGCAACATTCTTCCAGACTGTTTACAATTTATTTTCTTCCATCATCCTTGACCCCTGACCTCATTGCTGGTTAACATGAAATGCATAACGTCTTGTTTATCAACATGAGAATATCTTCCAGGACATGGAAGTAAATCATATCCTAAAATACAGAAAATCTACACTTTGCTGGGAGGCTTAATTAGTATCAAGCTGTTGAATTCATAAATTTCTTTGGCAAAAGCTCTGAAAAGTAGATAAATTGTAAGTTTTTTATTCAGAGTGGGTTATTGGTGTCATTGATTAATAATGTAAACTGCATCCTTTTTCTTCAAGAAATATGAATGTTTTCTTTTGATTAGTATACTGTAGGGCTATATTTAACACTTAAATGGAGAGAAGGATATTCAATAAAATAGTGTAGAAAATGACCACAGTTTTCTGAGGCCAGTCCCCCATGCAGACCAGTCATGACCCAAAAAGTTAAATTCACCGACATGCCCCAAACCAGCTTCTCGCTGAGCTCATGCTAAATTTAGAATTTTGAAATGAGTAATAACTTTGTTGTTTATGCATATCAAGGTTAAAAGATCTGAGGTCTCAGCAGGATCTGGAAAAACTAGTTCATGCTACTGTAGTTGGCTTGATTATTACAGCGTCTTTTCAGGCCTACCGCAAAAAAATCTATGCAACAACTGCAGCTTATTCAGAGCTCTGCTGCTCCAGTCCTCACTAAGACCAAGAAAGTGGACCACATCAGTCCAGCTCTGAGGTCTTTCAGTTTCAACTGGCTCCCTGTACATCAGATAGACTTTAAAGATCTGATGCTGGTCTATTCGGCTCTGAATGGTTTAACAGAAAGTTTCATCAGTGACCCCTTGACCCAGTATGAACGTACCAGACCCTCAGGTCATCTGCATCTGGTCTCTTATCAGTATGTAGAGTCAGAATCAGACATGAAGAAGCTGCATTCAGCTTCTATGCTCCACATGTCTGGAACAAACTCAGAAAGTCTCAGATCAGCTGAAATACTCAGTTTATTTTAATCCAGGTAAATGGCCCTCCTGTTCTCTTCTGCAATTAGGTTTTATTTAAAGTCCACATTTGTTTCTTTAAAGCTTAAATTTTAAATTGATCATGTTTTAAATACTTTTTAAATATCTAATATCATTCTTTCCCCTTTCTCTTGCTTTGGATTTGAGACGACCTCAGCACCCCTATGGTTTTAATATTTTATGTGAAGCAGTTTTAATTGTCTTGTACATAAAACGTACCTTTATAAATAAACTTGTCTTGCATTGCCTATTGTATAAAAATGAAGGCATTTATTCCATGACTGGTCTCTGCACTAATTTAGAAAATCGTATTCAAAATAAAAACTATATTTGATAAATGTTAGCTTTATATTCTTTACCATCATCTGGAAACCTCTTTTTATTTGATCTTGGGTGATGAGGCACACATCAGCTGCTACCAGAGGAATCATCTTCTCCAGTGAATAAAAGCAGGAAAAGCAAAACACAGGTCAGATTGTATGACAATGTGTTCCTCTGTCAGTTAAATAAAACAGTATTTTTAATATTCTGTATAAAAGATATTGTTCTCTTTTTCCTACCTTTCATCCCAACATTAAAGGAAAACTAGCTGGAGGGTAGCACAATGAGCTTGCATTACTTAAAATGATAACTAAAGTTTACATATGTGTCTCCAAATATTCATATTTGTGAAGTAGTTCCTCATTACACCTGTAACCTATTCGTTTATGGTACCTCAGATGATTTGGTTCATTGAACATTATCAAGCGTTTGTATTTTGACCTCCAGTGGGTAATCATTTTGACTGACAGCTACATTCATTACAAACCTTTATTCTTTTGATTATGGATAATTAGATCAATATAAGCCCCTTGACACCTGGTGGTGCAAATTTGCTACAATCCACTTCTGGCATTTTAAATATTGTATTGATTTAATCAAATCGAATTAATTGTATTTACCTATTTATTTACTATTTTACAGAATGGTAAATTCTTCTCAGAGAATTCCCATAAGGAGAATGATAGTTAAAAAGTAAAAACAAAAATGAAATTAATTTAAGTAAGAGCAACAAGCATTAAAGTATGTACTTCATATAAACAATGAACAAGCAGAACAGAAAAGCTACATTAATAAGTATATAAAACAAGTACATGATTAAATAATTTAATGAAAAATAAATACTAATAAAAGTGAAATAGACTAAACAAAACTTTTATGAACTGGCTAAATGTGTGGGAACCAGTTGCAGAGGTTTTGGGAGAGCAATGTTGTCCTATTCTTACCTGAACAGGATCCTAGCTGCTCTACAGTTCCAGCTGGATTTTCCATTTCATGGTGTACCAGCTGTTATCTGGACTGTAGGCCAGCCGGTTCAGAACCCGCACTTTTCCCCTGCGATAGATGTAGTATGTGGTTTACCTTTGTCTTGCTATTCTTATCCTCATAAGCATACCCCCTAAATGACAAAAGTGCAAAAATTAAAAAAAATAAAAATATCTACAAATAAAAATTATAAAAGGACGCAAATCACTGCATCCAATTTTATTCACATTTGACTCAGCATCCCAATGTTTTAAACTTTAGTGTTGAGTAAAAACTTAAGTTTTTGAAATTCTGAGTTCTCTTTCAAATGATACATTTAAATCCTGTGCAGGGCCTTAAACACTGATTATAAAGTAATGTCCTTAAATTAATTCAATTACAGCTCCACAACTTTGTAGTTTACGTAAACAAACTGTGGATAGGAGACACTTTCTTTTGCAAAAACCTCTGTGCAAAATTATATTTTTATATTAATGGGAAACAACAAACAATACAAAATGATACTTAGCTTGTCTTTCATTATATTGTGATGCTGTAATCACAAGCATAGCTTCCTGGTTTGTTTACAGGACTTGAGTTGGCTTCCTCAATCTAAACCTCAGGTGCCAGCCCAACAGTTGTCTGTAAGTCTACACCGACAAAGGATGGGTGTCTGTTTGAAACAGCAATGTTCTTCTCCTAGCCACGGTGGGAACTGATGTAATCTAATTATTGAAAAATATAAAGTAGAGACATCATTAATACATTGTTATTCAATATTAAAGTCCTGAATCAGCTTTCAGAATGAGTCACAGTTGAATTTCAGGGTGTTTTTGAAGTCTCTCACAGGCTTCAAAGGCCTCACCAAGTCCCTCACTGAAAAAGAAGCTGAGACTTTGAATTTATTCATTTCTTCTCTTTGTGTCTTCCTGCTGTCACAGCCAATCTCAGTCTGTAAACCCAGTTCTGTTAGAGCAATATACTCCATGTCAGAAATATATACTCAGCTGCAGGTCTATTTCATATTATCAGGACCCCCCACCAACCTCAACCTCACAACATGAGTTTCAGTATTTCTTTCTAATTTAGGCTTCTTGGCGGCGTACAGAATTCTGCTGAACCCAAGTTATTAAAATAGTGATTGAGTTTGAAACTTTTAAAAGCAGAGTGCCACATTGGCAGCAGGAAAACTGGAATCGATTACTGAGTTTAAAAGCAGAACTAATTCTCAGTAACATCATTAGACAGTGACATTACAAAAGGAATATATAGAGAACATACCCTCCCCCCTCATATAATCTGCAGTAATATGTGCCCAACTTGACTGAAACCAACCCAGCTACCTTTAGACTGCTTTATTTAGCTGAGGTGAACAGAAATCAATAGCAGTGTTGCCACTTAGAAAAGCACAGCGTCTACACACCACTACACACAACCCCAAAGGGAAAGGATGAAATAGTTTTACTGTTGTAATACACCAGGCAGCTAAAACATTAAACCTGCCTGCCAAGTATTATGCATGTCCCCCTCAGGCTGGCAAAACACGTCTGACCCAATGGGGTGTGGACAGGAACACTGGTGACATCTTGTAGTGTTTATTCTTTGTATGTAATGTTTCATTACATGAATGTTATTTACTTCACCTGTCAGTGGTTTTACTCTGATAAATATCACCCTATTATTGTATGAATAATAATAATACGATATAAAATACAAAAAAACAAAACAAAACGTGATCAGGCATCAAGAGTGACTAAAGGCAACTAAAATACTCAAAAAAACAGGACAAAGAAAAGCTATGCCTGAAGAACATTGAGACTTTCACCATCAGGTCTACGGACCTATTTTGCTCTTAAAGGAATGCTTCACCCACAGAATGATGTTCCTTCATTTTCTGTTCACCCTCATGCTGATTATCACTCTGGAACACTTTTAAAAAATATTAATCATGCAGCCGGAGATATGGGGAGGTTTTCGTCCTGCATCGATTCTGTCACAGTGATGTTGAACGGTGCGCGTTCAAAACGTCCATAAAAGTCCACAGAAACTTGGCAATATTCCTCCATACTGCTCGTCCAATGGAGGAGTAATCCAAGTGTCCTGAGCGGGTAGCATCCTTAATTTACTCAAACCGCACCATATTGTACTTTCTCCGCGGCCACCTGCTCATCTTTGTGAAAATATGCAATAAAAACCTACAGCTAGCTTTTAGGGCTAAAGAAAACCATAATAAATAATCGCAAGTTGATCAATGTTGAATTAAATGTGATATTGATTTTAGGGGTATATCGCCCAGTCGTGACCAAGGACCCCAGGAGTTGTGATAGGCGTTCCTTATTTTAAATTCTGATTGGTGGCAACCTTAATCGCGGCTTTTGAAAAATAGAGGGAGCTCCAATCTGCTCTGGGAATAAAACAGGACCCTCAGCTGACTTTCTTGTTAAATGTGATATGTATGGCGGAAATCAGGATACATAATATTGCAATGCTACGTTTTAAGTTTGTAACACTAGCAAACCAGCTAACAAAGGCTCATGGCTTTTGTTTGCCATGAGCAACCGCTATCATATGAGTAGCATTTGGCTACTCAAGTGTCAGTCAGCAACATTGGCGTCACTTAAACTAGTCACTGGAGGTGTCAGACTTCTGGAAAAAAGCTAGAACTTGTGCTATGCTCCTTTAAGGAGCCATTTATATGCCATTTATTGGTCTAACCACAAAGATGCAAAAACGGTCAGGAATTCCATCTAAGGTTTTTTTAAAAGAGCAAATTAAAGAATTTCAGAGGACAATTGCACTGAGTGTAACAAATACTTAAAGACATTTCAAGTAAAAAGTGCATTTTTCCTGGCATCAAACTCAAAAGGCACATTTTTCTTTCTACATTTCATATCTAAGCTTTTAGGTTCAAGCTTATACAGGAGGAAATTGCTCCCCAACAATTACACCACCATTCAAGTTGGTGTACAAATAGCCCTGAGAGTGTGATTTTAGGACAAACTCTAATGCAAAATGATCTCCTGCCAAACAAACTCAGAAAACTGATGTTAAAAAACAGAAAATGCAGCTGCTCTCTTACTTGTCTTTGAGAAGAAAAGCTAAAATAAATCTCTATTTCAGGCTTTGGTCAATTTCTAAATGACAACTTAAAGGTAAAATGCGTCTAAAATATAATTTAACCAAGAGCTCCATTCAGCTTCACCCTTAAGCAAAAATCAGAACATGCACTTTTAGTTCACGTTTGTGTTAAACAAATTGTCAGTGTGCCGATCCTGGGATTTGATTGAAATTGCTGTTGCATCAGATTGCCAATTACAGCAAGTGTGTGATTACACTGATCGCTTTCAAAATGACCACCTCTGAATACGCTGTCACTCTCACACATTTAATGAAACCAATCAGAGAGTAATGTTTGCCTCTCAACTCATCACACAGACACAGAGGCACTTTCAGCTGGTCCACATAAAACCTTGTTGTGAATCAACACATCAGCTGAAGTGGACTTCAACTGAATAAAAAGAAAAAGATAAAAAAAAGTTACTGAATCATTTTCCCTGACCTAAGTATATATCGTGGAGGTTTTGGCTTGATAACTTAAACACACACGTTGATACACACAGGTTTAAATGGCTACTAAAGGTAATCGTCCTCACCTTTGATGTGTTTGCTTGTAATTAGAGTGTGTATGAAATATCAGTTAGTTTCTCCAGCATGTTTCATCCTGCTCTGCACTAACATTACTGGATTCCAAGAAGAAGAGCTATAAAAGGATCTACAAAAGAAATGAGTTGAACTTTATAAAACACTAAAAGGAAATAAAATGATTTCTAAGGAATTAAGAGTGCCAATCAGCTGTGTTCAAACTCTAATTAAGAAGTGGAAAAAGAGGGAAACAAACAAATATTTCCACGACTGCCAAGAAAATTACTCATGCAAACAAAAAAAGGGCCCACAAATACCTTCAGCTGACATGCAGGACTCTGAAAAACTCTGGTGTGGCTGTTTGAAGATGCACAATAAGGAGGCACTTATATAAAAATAGGCCGCATGGTTGAGTTGCCAGAAGAAAGCCGCTCGTACACCGATGCCACAAAGTAGCTCACTTAACATTCCATCTAACACAGATGTGAGCCTCAAACCTCCTGGAACAAGTTATCTGAGGCCAAAATTGAACTTCATGTCAACAACCATGAACGCTGCTTTTGGAGAGGAGTCAAAAAATGCTGATTAGGAGCAGATTTAAATCTTTCAACAACCACAAAATATTAAATCTGCCACCAATGTTAAAGGAGGCATTTAATGTAAACTTTGATCAGTTATTTTGGTATTTTCTCTTGGTTCAATTTAAACAGCTCAAAAACAGATGTTAGGTAATAAATGGCGTTGCACAAGCACTAACCAATAAGAATTGTCATGCATGAGCACCAGATGTGAAAGCCACATCTGTAGGCTGCAAGCTGAATCATGCCTTTGGTTAAATGAGTGACCTTTGCAAGCTGTGGGTCATTGGGAGCAGCAAAGTTCATGAGAGGAAGACGCAACCTCTGCTTGTTATTTGCAAATATTGAATATATTAGAAGCCATATTCAGCAATAAACTAGAAAATAGATAAATTAAGAGGTGTCCAAAAAAGAGTTTTGTTAAAAACACGCACTTTGACACATCAAGGTCAGTTTGGATGTCAAATAGCGCCTCTGCTCTGCAACACCTTTTGTACTGAACCTTTGTCAGAATGAGCAGCCAAACACCAAATGCACGATGTTTCCAATTTAATAATGGGCATCTATAAGGCAGGAAGGGTCAGACTTTTATTGCTGGGAATAGAGATTCAGCAACCTTGGAGCTTCGCCAGTATAATTTGACGAGGGTGAAAGTCTCACCTACTTTTTGCACCTTTGAATTTAAAGTATGATAATTTAGTGTCTTAAGAAATAAATACAATAAATAAAACAAGCAAATGTACCCTGAACACAATTATTGTTGAATAGTAATTGACTGAAGGACCTCTAATCCCTCTTAATATTTATTCCAGACATCCATGAACTTCTGAGGAAATATTTTCATTTTCCAAGTCAAGCTGGGAAGAGATAATCAGTAAACCCATAACTTATTTCGATTGACATCCCTCATTTTTACCCCACTTTTATCTGCTGTCCAGCAAATGTCACACTTACTTTGTCAGTCATACACCAGTTATTGTAGTCACTTTACTGTAATGTTTTTTGGACATAAAGCTGTGTGGGACATGAGGGAAGTTTCCATGACCTCATGGTCTTCTGCTACAATGGCATAAATACTAAATGTTGAATAAAAAATTCCCCTCTATTAGATAACTCAGAGGTCTGTTCATGTTTCTGTTTGGGATCTGCTGGGAAGTGGACCCACATGCACGACTCATAGACAACCGGAGCAGTTCAAAAGGAGCTTTACTGAGTGGAATCAGGCAGAGATGCAACCGGGGTTTGGCAAAGTCGTAGTCCAATGGGCAGGCAAGGTTCGGAAGTCCAGGAAGGCAGTCTTTTACACAGGCGAAGGTACCAGGGGGTTCAGGCTGGGGCGGAATACCGGGAAGGCTGGCTGAGGTCATACACTGGAAGATTATCACACTAGGAACGCTGGAACTCTCGGACATAAGACGCAAGACGATCTGGCACTGAAGGCAGGGAAGCACAGGACTTAAATACCTGAGGGAAGGTGAGACAACGAGACACAGGTGATAAGCATTAGGAGGTAGTCAGCAATCAGCTGTGGGCGGAGACACACCAAGAGGAGGAATGAAAGGAGATTCCTAACAGTATGTATCAACATAGGTGCTGGGCGAATGAGCGCTTTGAGTGGTCACCTGTGGTCACATGACTAGAAAAGTGCTAGTCAAGTATAGTCCATTTACCATTTCCATGCACTAATCATGGTGTCTGTTGAGCATTGTGATGTGGCACACCTGTGAGGTTGGATGGATTGATTATGGATGGATTATCTCAGCAAAGCAGAAGTGCTCACGATCACACATTTAGACAGATTTGTGAACAATGTTTGAGGAAAATGGTAATATTGTGTGCCTGGAATGAGTTTTAGATCCTTGAGTCCATCTCATGACAAATGAGAGCAAAAACAAAAGTGTCACGTTTATATTTTTGTTGACTGTAATGGTTAAATAATTCCACCATTCCTGGATCTCTTCGGCCAGTGTCTTGCAGGTTTTAGATGTTTCCCTGCTCCAACGCGCCTGATTTAAATGAAATGGTTCTCCAACAGTTTGTTGTCAAGATCTGCACATATGCCTTGATGATCCATTTCTTTGAATCAGGAGTGTTGAAACAGGGAAACATCTCAAGCTTGTAGGACTGCGGCTCTCGTCTATAAAGTTTACAGTCTATACAGATTGTGGTCTGAAGCGCGTATTTAAGGTAAATATTTTTTCTCGTTTGAACAAGTTTCAAACCTTATAGAAAAACCGCAATGTCAGAAAACTGAGTTTGGACAAGGTGTATGCAGGAGGAGAAATCACATGAGTCTGTGGTCTTCACCTGCAAATCTGACTGAAAAATACCTGATTTTGACAGTAAATCAGTTAAAAAGAATGTTTTACTATTCATTCAACACTAGAACAACCCACAGGTTAACTATTTCTGCGAAGGTGTGGGTGAGGCATCGCAGTATCAAACTTCACCGGCCACATACTCATAAATGTATGTGTGGTTGTTCACCAGTACAGCCACTGGAGGGCGGTGCAGAGTTCACATCAAAGTTTCAAACAACAACAAACAATATGACGGTGGAGGAAATTATGATAATGTACATTCTCAGAAAGAGTCATTAAAAAGAAGCAGCACAGACTATGTTACGTAACGTCTTATTCTTCGTTGTTTTCGCTTGTTGTGCTGTACAACACTGTTTTTGCAGTACAGTGCAGTTTCCAGTAGTCCCGAACATCCAGCACATAAAGGATGCAGAAGTCAGACAGAATGCTCAGTCTGTATGTGTATTTAACATAGAGTATAAATTGGGACCTTAATGCGCTACTTAAGATTTTTTCTTTGCCAAGTTATAAGCTAAAGTCTGACCCCCACCAGACATCATGCCTATGAAAGTCCGAGGAAAGAATGAAGCGATACAGAGCAAAGACACGCAATTCTGGGGGAAAAATTGTCAAAGTTTGACTGGACTATTGTTTGCTTTAGGGAATATCACCAGCACTGTGGAATATGAGTGTGACAACACTGATAATGACATAACACTGTCTGTATCAATGTGTGTGTGCGCCACCGGAGTCCCTTAGGTCACTCCTCCCACATTAGAATAATCTGTGCTGCTGAGACAAAGACTTTCAGGGGATCTTCTCTGAGGCCTTTCAACTTTTACACATGACCACACATGACAGAGAGGATTAGTGTGACATCACGCTCAGCGGCCAGATACCTACTGTGTCTTAATAACAGCCATGTGATAGAGGTTTGACTCCGAACAATTGCTCAGTCAACAATGAACAACGTAAAAAGTGTCATCGCAGCTCTTACTGTTCCTCAGTCAGCGAAGCGTCTGACGCGTAGCTGCAGTGGCGGAATTTACCTTAAGGTGTTGCTAAAACGGTCTGCGCTAGGCTGGAGCCCAACAAAAGGGTGACATTGTCGGTTGAATGAAGAAGGAGTTATGCTGTAAAGAAGAGCAAGGACATGATAAACAAGAGAGATTAGATAGATAGAAGTTAAAGTCACAATTTAGCACAGTTTATGTTGGAAAAAGGGTTGGTTTTCATCTTAATGAGCAACACTTAAATCTCGTTATGTAGAAAAGGCTAAGCTTTTTCCTTTTTGTAGCACGGCTTCAAGGATTTTCCATGCTGCAGTGTGTATACTCACACTGTCTGCACTCATGTCCTTGTATTGCCTCAGTTGCAAGTCGAATGTTTCATACAATAGTAGCTAACCGTCACATATCTCAGTCTGACGTGGAGATTGCATTAATTGTGCAATGCTTTCTTGACTGTATTCTCTAATTGGGTGGTTTTAATAGAATAAAATGAAATGAAAATGATCTGTTGAATGCACTGCCCTGTCATTACTGGAGCTAAGCTTTAAAGGTCTTTGCAAGGAGCATGAAAGTGTGCTAGAAATCACATCAATAAGTCCTGAATGTCCTGTCCTCTGTTAGAAATGACATTTCGGATCAGAGGAAGAATCCTTATTTCAAAGATGCATCTCAGTGTTAGTTGATAGATACCTCAATGTGTCACTTTCATACCCCACATGAACTCGCCGGCTGCAGTTTTGCATCCAGCTATAACTGTGGTGTTCAAAATAAGTCACACTTGGAGCAAAGAGAGATCACAGAGCAGTCTGATTGAGTTAAGGGAATATCTAGCATTGATGTGTCCTCATCAGCCTTCACTCAGCTGTACGGGGGAGACTGCATCTCTCTGCTGTTATGCAATCCGGCTAACATTAAAGCTTAACTGAGTTTGGATGCAAGTTCTTTTGGGGGAGGGTCCTCTGGGAATTTGATGAAAAGAGAGCCAAATATAAGAAGGGAAGCGCTTCAGAGGAAAAGCACTTTAATGTACAAAGTTCAGCAGGAATGACAGAATCAGAGGAAAAGAGGAGTTTGGCAGATTGAACAGAGTTAAGTGAGGACAGGAAGTGAAAGTGAGGAAATGGGTGTTGTACGAGGTGGGGTGGGAGCAATGATGGCATGTCACCTTTGAAAGGGACCACGCATACATACAGACTAGGGAGAGATGGGAAGGGGGGGGGCAGGATCACATGAAAGGAGGCTGGACCAGACGAGCTAAAAGCGGAGGGGGAGAAACAGGGCGGGAAATAAGCCGAGTTGCCGTTCCTGTCGGCAGCCAGACCGAGAGCTGCTGTCACCACAGATGTTTCAGCCAGTAGTCCGACTCCAGATCCGCTCCCCTGTACTTCGCTGGGATCGATTTGGGACGCTGGTGTTCAGGAATTTAAGACTGCAGCTGCTGACTTTGTTCACGTGAACGAGGCTTGATGGGATTCATGCACTGAAACAAAAGCTGCTGGGTTATAATTCTTTCTTCAGATAATCCTGCAAAGGGAGCAACATGCATATCTTGCAGCCATATTGCATCAACAGGTTGGTGTGTTCATGGTTCATGTGTATTCACACAGTTTGTTTATTACGTGTGTGTTCAAAGGGATTATCTGTTACCGTTACTGTTACTGTGCACCTTTATATCAGTTTGTTCACTCTAAGATGATGATATTAGTCCAAAAATTGAATTTCCAGCTATGATCATACTAAATTACTTTTATCTAATAAAATGTCTGGAATTTTTTTAATGAAACTTCTAATCAGCTAATGATTCACATGATTCGTAATGAGGTTTAGTCAACTAATTAGTTGCATCATTCCTGTAGTTATAGAAAGGGACTGAACATGGTGCTCTACCCATACAGTAGGATTTATAACCTTATTATATTTGTCTGATCTAAGAGTGCTGCTTTTATTCCTCTCTGGTGTTTTATGTTGTCAAGGGGGGGGGGGGGGGGGGGGGGGGTTTAATTTGAAACAAAAAAAAAAAACACCAACACAAAAAATATTTTTTTAAAACA